>VZSF01010900.1:98373-138848 GCA_013398295.1 Chionis minor
AAAAAAAAAACAGGAAAAAAAAAAAAAAAAAAAAAAAAGAAGAGAGAATATACCTCCCCTCCACAGATGAAGGGGCTCAAACTACAGAAGGTTTAGGCTAAATTTAGGGTAATTTTTTGGACAACCTAACCACAAGTATAGTTAAGCACCTATATAGATTGCCTAACAAGACTGGAAACTCTTTGTGGATTATTTCTTTTTAATTATTATTATTTTTAAAAGATCTCAAACTGCCTTTGATTAGAGGTCCAGATAAACTCTCAAATCCCCTCCAGCCTCCTTTCCCAGAATTCTATCATCGTGCTTTGTTTCTCACATAAACATTTTTAGAAATGAGAGAAAATGAATCTGCCTAAAATCTGATCCAGTACATAGATGAAAAGACATCTGTATTTAAAGCATTTATAATTTAGAGTCTGTTATGAGCTCAGACACAATAAAGAGGAAAACCAGCTGTGGGAGCCAGTCAAGATGCTGATGATCTAGCAAGATAAATTCCAGAATAGGAATGAAAAAGACACACCCATGGGAGTTGTTTCTGTGTTGTAACATTTTTTTAGTACTACTCATTTCTTTTACATGTTTCCAACCTTGTCAAACCAAGGTTGCATTTGCTGCAAATACATCACTTTTTACATTATTAGTCAAATATCTGGTTTTGAACACATATTCCATACTCTAAACTTTGTTTGATTAAGGAGTTCAGCTATGCTGTGAGGGTGAGCAGGCTACACCTCTCTTATCTCCTGATCAATGCAAACAAATACTTTCAAGTGAGAGTGAGGCTTTAGCACAAGTAATTTCAGAAACATTTGTTTGGTAAGAAGGAGGTAACCCACAACCTTTTCCCTATCTTCTAATTTACAGATTGTTCAAATACTTCGTGTATCAAATTTCTTTGCAATAGGCCACAGAATGCATTATGAAATGCAAAAGTAAAATGCAAGCAATGTAGAAAATTGAAGTTCTCTCACACACACTGTTTTCCTTCCACATGTACCTCTCACGTACTTTACATGCTTTTCTCCTGGAAAAGCCAGATGGAACATTTCTCATTAATACTTTTGGAAAAGCAAGGACTGCAAGAAAAATTAAAGAATCTCTGAAAAATTCAGAAATACAAATTCTATGCTTAGAATACTGGATTCCTAAATTTTTGTAAAAAGGGGAGAAAATACCGAGCAAGATGCAAACCTAGTAACAGAACTATGGCCCTCAAGTCAGCACCATCCTAAATGAGGATATAAAGTTTGTAGCCAAAGCAACATTGTCCACAGTCCCACATGAGGCACGTTATTCCTAATACTTTCATTAAGAACTCCAGATATGCATATTTACCTCAGGAACAGATGTAAAGAAGTTGTGGATCAAAAACCTGAAAATTACATTCCATCCAAAACTTTGCTGCTCCTCCTCACGCAGTGATCTTGGACTCTGCAGCTGAAGTGCACCCGCACACTGATTCTCACAAGACATGCCCTCATCAGCACAGCAAGAAACAAACAGCTAGAGAAGCACAAAGAAAGAGCAAGGCTTCTTCCTTCAAAATGGCACTCCCAGGAGTGTTAGTCTGTTGACATGAGCCTTATTGTGTTCTCATTTTCAACAATTGGGAGAAGACAGTGTAGGAAGAAACAGAATATTGTTTCTGACCTACTCCTGCCTATTCCTGTTGGTCTCTGTAGTCTGCCAAAGGGTATAAAAATCAAAACTAAAGTAATGCAGTTAAATACAGAGGCTTCCTTTGCTTTTAAGGAAAAAAACCCAACAACCCAAACAACTAAACACACTAAATTGAAAGTACTTGTCATATTCTTTTAGCTCAGAAAAAGCCTTTGATTTCCAATTAACATTTTAATAGTGACAAATCACCAAGAAGCACTCTCTTTCTAAAAGTCTAAGCTTATCTAAAACAAAGGTTTATACTTGTTTCATTTCAATGGTGACCTCCACACTAGTAGCTGGTCAGTAGACTTTCTGCACCCTGTATTTTAGACAGCTTTATGTCCTACTGGAATACCTGGGAATAGGACAGCCAGATGTCTGAAATCATTTCTAGGTCATCAAGGAAGTCCAGAAACGCTCTCTTACTAGCCAGAATAATCTCCTATGGATTTGGAGCTCTATTTATGCAGTCTCTGGAAATCATATTTCATTGTATTCACCTAGTTCAAGTAGCAGCGAGATCTGAAGTTTCATGAATGATACAATATCTTTCATTACTGCAGCCAAATAATCTCCAAAATAGCCTATGACATTTAAACAGTCAAGCTGCTAGTCTCCTTTTAGAAATTAAGTCACCCCCTCCCCAAGGCTCAGCTGGAAAGTGTGATGCAAAGATTGTTTTTTTTTAAAACCCCACAAACTATATTTGTAGAAAAAAGTAACAACTATCAAAGTCCATATATAAACTAATTAACTAATTAAGTTTACTAATTAAGCCAGACGACCTTCTCCAAACTCTCTCACTTTTCATATTGTACTTCCCTCTTCTTAGCTTTTGCTATGCTGAACTGTGTCACACTGTAAAATGACAAACACACACCCAAGGATTTGTGCGGTTTTATTTTGTTGTTGGTGGTTGTTTGGGGAGGTTTTTGGTTTGGTTTTGGGTTAGGTTTTTTGTTGTTGCTTGCATTTTCTGGTTTGTTTTTTGAAGGGTGGTAGGGGTTTGCCTGGTTTTATTTTAGTTGGGGGTTTTTTTGGGTTTTGTTTGTTTGTTTTGGGGTTTTTGGGGGCTGGTTTTTTGGTTGTGGGGTTTTTTTTTAGTTTGGTTTTTGGTTTGGTGTTTTTTAACAGCTACAACATCCCAGCAAGGAAGATTATCTCAAAATTATCTTTTAAAAGAACCCTAAAGGAAATGAGATTCTAGTACATGCTCTGCTAGCATCATGTATTTGGGAGAGTAGTTAATCCCTTTGCAAGGAAGAACTAGAGCATTAAAGTAATTTGGAAGCAGTTGGTTCTCTAACTAGTATCATCCTATGCTTATTACCGTAAAAGCCTGGGAAAGACATGCAACAATTTCTTTCCTGCCTGAAGCCAAAAGGGCCCTTCCTCTGCGCAAACTTAGGTCAGGGATTGACCTGCAGAAAGTGTTTCTAACAGACATGGACACAAGAAAAACCGTAAGAGCACTAAATATCTAACAGTCAGACAAATATCACCAGTTCAAATTCAAGAAAAATTAATGTGCCACTCATGACCTGAAGAGCATGGAAAGGCATGGTAGTTCAGCAGACAAAAGGTCGAGGCACCGCAGTGTTCTACACCAAGACAGGAGAGGCAGGCAGCAGGTGAGCAGCACAGGCTCCCAGGAGTGCAGCCATTAGCAGGTTCTCAGAATGGAAATGGAAGGTCCAGCTAGTGAAGGGGAATATGTGTGTATGAGAGGATGGCTAAGTTCAGCCTGCAGGACAACGCAAGTCTGCAAAAGATGGGTGAAGGTTTTGAAAGCATCACAGACTTAGGGCGGTCAGTATTCTCTTCACCACTCGACATCCAGTTTTCATGACATGCCAACAAAATTATCTTTAAGAAAGTCAAGTTTATACCCAAGCTGACTGAACCAGTTGGCCAATTTCAAGTGTACAAGCACAGCATTAGCTTCCTTTCACTGAGAAACTGAAGAACAAGGAAAAAACCCAAGAAACCAACCACTCAAAGCCCATCACATACTTCCATTTTTAATAAAGGGAATCAGAAAGACATTGAGCTGTGGAGGAACAAATAACCCCATTAATACTAAAATGAGGACGTGATCCTTAAGAAATCTGCAAGTGTCTTAATGTATCGCTTTAGAATTAAAAAGTTAAAAAGCAAAACATGAAACATGCAATAAAATAAATCAGTATGGCCTCAGACACAGTAAACAGGCAAATACTGTAGCTAGAAAGATTTGTAAAAAAAGCAAGCAGGGATTGTTTCAAGGCTGGTAGAATTTGGTATCCTAATAGGTTTTCTTAAGTGAAAACACTCAGGCATTTGTTTTCCAAAAGAAAAGTTCCTTCTACTCAGATAAGAGCCCACTTCAGACATGCATCAGGAGTGTGCCCTGACCACAAACAAGGCTACTGGTATCTCGGGCTGCATTAGGCCAAGTACTGCCAGCAGGTCGAGGGAGGTGACCCATCCCCTCTACTCAGCACTGGTGACAACATGCCTGGGAGCGCTGAGTCCAGTGCAAGGAAGACACGGACATACTGGATGGAGCCCAACAAATGGCCACTAAGATAAGAACTGGAGCTAAGATAAGGGACTGGAACCTTTCCTCTTATGAGGAAAGGCTGAGAAAGTGGGGACTCTTCAGCGTGGAGATGAAAAGGCTCAGGGGATCTCATCAACGTATATAAATAACTGAGGAGAGGGTGCAAAGACGACAGAGCCAGACCCTTTTCAGTGGTGCCCAGTGACAGGACCAGAGGCAATGGGCATAAACTGAAATACAAGAGGTGCAGTCTGAACAGCGAGAAACACTTTTCATTGTGAGGGTGACCAAGCACCAGCACAGGTTCCCCAGGGACGTTGTGGAGTATCTCTCCTCGGAGATACTCAGAAGCCATTCAGACGTGGTCCTGGATAACTGACTCTACGTGGACCTGCTTGAGCAGGGTGGTGGTGACCTCCTGAAGTTCCTTCCAACCTGAACCATTCTGATTCTGAAAATACTTTTCAGCCTATTACAATTACTAAAACAGATTATTTCAGGTAGGCATCAGAAAACTAGGACTTGCTCCTATATGAGCTAATCCTGGAACCCCGAACCCAAAATTTTTCTGTTACAAAATAAGATGCTGGCAGAATAGACAAAGCAGACGGTTGCTGCAGGGTTTAATGAGAACTGTCTGTCTTTTGTTGAGGCTACCATTCATATTCTCCCTCTGCCTCCTCAGATCTCTTGGCATCTAAAGCATCCAGCAACCAGCATCTGTCTGGCAGGAGTCCCATTCTGGAATCTTTCAGGCTCCTTCTAAGAGATGGGGTATTCTGAACTTCTCTGGCAAAACTAATCAATATTTCCATTTGCAAAAGATTCCCTTTGTCGAAGAATCCTTAACTGACCACACTGATAGTTCAAGGATTGTCCTTGGAAGTCACCCAATGACAAAGCGTGATTACTCAAAGATAAGAGACCAACAGGTCAGGACAACAATAAATACACAAAGTCCATAATTCAAGTACTAATTATTCTGTTCAGGTTGTTTGATCTCCTCTTTCCCATCTTATCTTCTGCCAAATAAACCACAAGTTGCAAATGTTACCTGTTAATCATTACCTACTACAACTCTTAAGCACACCTCCGCACAGGGAGAGAAACACTGCAAGAATTCTCATTGCCAAGTGACCTAAGGAAAGTGACCTATACAGGTTGGTCAGGTATCTGCTCAGTGACTTGATAAATGCCATTTCAAACATAAGTAATCACTGTAAGTGTCCTGCAATGTGGAAACTGAGGCATTGCATCCAGAACAAACCAGACAGCCTGCCACAATGTTCCTGCGCATTTGCAGATGGTGAATAAGAGAAAGAACAATTAAGACACAAAATATCTGCTGATTGCTCACTTACTTTCACTCTTATGTGAGAAAATAAGGAAAGAAAATCAAATATGTGATTATGCAACACTGGAGAGATACACTATGGATAATCAGATAATGGTTTCATTTCACAATGAACACAAGCACACAGCAGGTCATCACCATTCTGATAAAGGATACTTTAAACAACTGGCTCCCAGTGCTGATGTGAAGAATAAGTTTTCAAGAAATATCTTGAATAATAGCTGTTCCTACATCTCGATAGCACCTATAGCACAAGATTTAAAAGATTAAGAACTATTTTACTTCTTCATTGATTTGGCTCATAAACAGAGCTTGCGAGCAATGGATGTATTAGCCAACACTGGCATTACTTCTACCACTGCCCATTTTACCAGTGTTAGAAAGCATCGCTTGCCTCACAACCCAATGCATTATTAGCTGCTAAAATATATGGGATTTATTACTTCCAGGAAAAGGATCCCTTCTACTGTAAGAACTGGACAGGGACTGCATCTAGAATTCTCTTCTAGAATAGAACAGAATGTTTCAGTTGGACGGGACCTACCATGATCACCGAGTCCAACTGTCTGACCACTTCAGGGCTGACCAAAAGTTAAAGGCATTGTCCAAATGCCTCTCAAACACTGACAGCCTTGGGGCATCTACCACATCTTTAGGAATCCTGCCTGTTCCAGTGTTTGACCACCCACTCGGTAAAGAACTGCTGCCTAATGTCCAGTCTAAACCTCCCCTCCTGCAGCTTTGAACCATTTCCACACGTTCTGTCACAGGATACAAGGGACAAGAGGTTAGTCCCTCCCTCTCCACTTTGCCTCCTCAAGAAGCTGTAGAGAGCAACAAGGTCACCTCTCAGCCTCCTTTTCTCCAAACTAGACAAACCCAGGGTCCTTAGCCACTCCTCATAGGACATTCCTTCCAGCCCTTCAGAAGTTCTGATTTTTGTGTGTATTTTAGATGATTGATGTTGTGCTTTGTATCTGAACCTTTATTCATAAGACGATAACGCTAAGGAGCAGAAATCATTCCACAGGCTTGAGGTACTTGCACTTCTACACTGCAAGGGGAATACACAATACACTGAAAAAGGCACTGAGTAGTTATAGGAATAGCAAAGCACAGCTGGCACAACAAACTAAACTCAGTCTGCTTCTATGTACCTTAGGCTCCTTTATTTAGACCCCTTCTACTGTTTATATAGATTGTGTCACATACACTAATTGCTCAAACGTGGTGTGGAAAAATGCCAGAGAAACTAACCAGCTTCTAAAGCCACATACCAAATCAACATAATTGATTAACAAAGCTTTATTTCAACCCACTTTTCAGAAGCCCCCTGTGAACCAAGTTTTGCTTTCACACCCTTTTGAAAGGTTTAAAAAGCCTTAGCTTTTTCCATTTGGAGATATCCTGCCTGGATAGGGATGTTGTTACTTCAGACATTTATGTAAAACACAGCAAGATCTGTTATTCCACTCTCCAGCAGCTAGGAATGATGAAGAAGCCACTGGAGCTCTGATAGCAGCTTGGTAGCAAGGACCTCCTGTTCTTCTGGAGAGCTCCCTCAGGCTCAATAATATAACATACCACATCATGTTCACATAGACCAATTCTAATTTTGTTACTATATAAAGTGGTAAGAAGTTACCGTGGGGCCAATTCTTAAGAATTAAAACCACACTGCTTATGTGAATTTTTGAGGCACACCTTTCAATGAAGCTACTGCAATCATGACAGCTGAAAAACACCCCCCTCAAGACAACAGTTTTACATGAATGTCCTCTGCCTGCAGAAGAATGTGCCTATGGTATTTACTGGTCAGCTTTCCAGGGCACCAGGGTCACATAGAGAAAGCCAGAAGAGCCTGGACTTGGAGACAGAAAGTGAATACTGCTGATCTATGGGACCTCCCTCCATCTTCCAGGAAAAAAAAAAAAGATGGCTCCGTAGGTTTTTCTTTTGATTTATTAAAATACATTTACTAAGTTTTAGCTGGCATCTGTATACTTTACACAGGGAAATGGCAGAATCTTCTAGTTCCCACTATACACATACCGCTTCATTCATACCTCACAAAACATCCTTTATCATCACAATTCAATAGATTGTGAGCTGCTTTCCACAGAAGCAGTAACACCAATCACAAAAAAAATCAGCACTCAGTATCAAAGCCGAAAGACAGTGATTAAATACATGGATGGTGTCACAGCACAGTAAACATGATATCACAAATGGATACCACGGTGGAGGGAAGGAGAAGAGGAATACCTGATGAACCAGAAATCCTGAGACTTACTAAGGAGTTTCTAGGATATGGGACTTAAAACATCACAGACACTCCTAGAAAAGGCAGAATACCAAGAAAAAGAAAGCCATTTACATGGCTTTTGTTTAAAATTATGCATTACTTGTATGCATTGTGCATTTCCATGTGATACGATCTATTAATAAAACAGATTATTCACTCACTAAAATACCCAGAGCCTCTTTTTGCAAGCCTACCGACTTCACAGTTCCTGTTCTGCCTGTGATTAGCGATGACTGTGCAAACTGCTTAGGCTTAGCACTTGGCTACACTGAGCATTTTTTATTCCATTCCCAGTTTTGAAGATTAACACCACACTGTATTGTGCAAGGGACTTGCATCTTCTTGCCAGATGTAGACACACAGCAAACCAGCTTCAGTACCATATAGCCAAAATTTCCCAGAAAACAGAACACCAAAAGCTCCACTATCACTTAAGTCAGATGGAAATCAAAGTTGTTAACAGCATCTTTTTTTATTTACCCACTTCTCTTTCAATATAATCAAGCGTAACTTTCAAACAGCAAAGTTTGAAATTTACTATCATAAAACAGCTAAAAGTCTACGCCAACCAATACACAAGGAAATAGGACTTCTTGCACACAGCCCTCCAGGCAATTAATCCATACTGAAGAGAGTATAAATAAATCCCTTATGTATCTTCTCATGCCATTGAAGAAAATAATGGTTTTCTTGTTTGAGCACTGGATACAAATTTGTTTTCAAATGCAGCTGAAAAGTGAATTGAAAGTAAAAGCAAACTTGAAGTATCAAATCCTCCCTCTGATATTTATTACTCAGCCTGGCTTCCACCTGTTTCTACTGACCGAAAGACACAAGAGTTCTGTACTTTCTCTTGGCATAGTCTTTGTTTTGTGTGTTTCGCCCCTACCACCCTTTTTATTATTGATGCTATCTCTTATAAAAAAAAGGACAGGAAGACAGACTTCTACTGCTTGTTGCCTAACATGGTCTCCTCCTACCAAAAAAATTGTCTCAACTGCAGTTCTTTTAATTCGCTTTAAATTAAAATGAGCCTAACAGGTTTAAATTAACAATGAAATTTGACAATACTGTGCAATTATTGAGAGGGGAGAAATTAAAAAGTAATAAAAGCTTTTGTAGCAAGTCCAGATCAGATCAGAAAACTAAGCTGCATGAAGTCATCTCAAATAAATTTTAAGCTATAATAGACATTGAAGTAAAACACCAAAAGGAAATGGCGAGCATGCTTATGACAACTGAACTATCCAGGATCACGTTCCTATTAAAGACGACTTGGGTTTCACAGAGCAACCTGCTCTAGTTGATCCTGCTTTGAACCGGGGGGGAGGAAGAGGGTGGTGTTAAACTCGGAAACATTTCCCTCCTCAGCTATTCTGTGATCTCATCTTTGACTTCCAGAAGGGGCATTTGACCTGCAAAACCAATCAGCTTTAAAAGCTATACAAAACTTACTAACATGTTTAACAGACACCAGATTTTAAACTGAAGAAGTTTGCATTTTTTAAATATCAACACTTTTTATTTACATCCACCTTCCCTTAAAGGAAACAAAACACTTTTTTTTTTTCCTGTTTTGTTGTGCATCTGTAACAAAACAGGCTGTCATCTTCTACTTCTTTAAACATCTTTTAGCTCCAACCCAGACACTTTGTACACCACCACTTGCAGTTCTGAGGGCAAAACTGGCTTGCATAATTTACAGCCAACAGTTCCATTAAGGACAATGAAATGATTGTTTGCTGAGCTTGTCATAATTATTCAAGTGAAATTTGTCTCAAATACAAGATATTTCACCAAAGAATAAAAAACTATGCAGAAGCATGCACTTAGAGAAGAAAGTTGACTATAATTTACAGAACCCTTGCATCTAATCTCTCTATCACAAACACCACTGGTTGAATTCAGTCAATGCCATGCAACCAGAATTTTTAATCAACTCTTATTAGCAGCAGTCTTTGCCAGGAGCTGAAGAAGAACACAGCTTTTACTGAACTCTTCTAGGTACAATTTATTCTGCCACTTCATTTTCTAGGGAGCCTGATTTATTTGACATCAATAGTTTGCTGAGGTAATAAACCATGCAGCAATGGTACAATGACTCAGAGCTCATTTGCTAGCAGTCAAGTTGCTTGGCAGCATGACAGGCAGAGCAATGTGCCTTGAAGAAATATCTATATAGATGCTACAGTTTCAGAGATTATCAAACAAATACAGAGCCACGAAAACATGACTTTACTCTCACCATCAATTTTCCTTCGCTTGATTGATTGTGCTCAGCTTCACTTTGAGCATAAAGATTAAAAAAAAATTGAGATCTATGCAAGCCAAAAAGCAGTAGCTACTCAGTCCCAACAGATACGCAACGCCCCCCTTTTTACACCACTGCTTCTTTCAAAGAAAAGGTTGTCCTCTATATCCTTACAGAAACCAAGCATACAGTGTGAAAAAACTACCTATCAATTCAAAGTTTAAGGAAGTAAGAGAACCATCTTTCAGGTAAACATCAATACTCAATAATGTATAGCTACTTCATAAAACAGAACCTGAGAAAACAGGTGAAAAATTTTCTGAAGTGTGATGACAGAGGTTTTATATGCCAACAACACTGTTAAAATGTCTGTTCTTCTGAGAACTCGGTTCTTTGAATAACAGCAGCAACCAAGTCAAAAATAAAATAGAATAAAAAGAAAAAAAGAAGAGGAAGGAAATTTTAAAACAGACTAATTTAGACTCTTCCCCCTGGAAACACAAAGTATACAATCAGAATTTTTTCTAGCTGCATGAAGACAGCATATGTCCCCTTTGTACTAAAGCAATTGAAGTGGCTACAACAATTAAAAAAAAAATCCTTATTTTGCATTGTTGTTCATTATTTTTATCAGCCTAAGTCCCAGCCTTCACAAAGCTGCAGACACTACATGATTCCTGTTCTTCCTTCTTCCTCTCTTTCTTCTTTCTCCATGGGGGTCTGTGGGGGGTGGAACAAGGTTTAAATAAATGTATTTAATCTTTATTTAAAAATAAGGCAAAAGTGACAGGCACTAAAGGTAAGAAAATTCCAGTTCTATTTTCACTCCATTTCTGTGATTACAAAAATTGTGATCAATAAAGGCCTTTCAATTTGAACATTTAATTTTATGAAGGATAATATATCAAGTTATTTCCCAACTTATACCTTTATTGTTTTAAGGAATGCATGGAGTTCTACCCAAACACAGCCAAGAGAGCTGCAGGAAGTTATTGAAGTGGATGAACTTGTAATAGCTATTTAAAATAAATACTTTCTAAACAAATTCATAAGGATTACTAGGAAATTCCTTCACAGCTGTTTACTTCAACAAGTGCTCACTTTTCAAGTCATTGAAGACAGCCATCCATTTACATGGCTATTTTTGTAATGGCCAAGCCTTCAGCACAGAGAACCACTGCCTGCTGCTAGCCTGTGTTTCCATTCACACTCTTCAGAATACAAATGCCTGATCTCTAGGCTCTCTTTTCTTTTGATTAGAAAAATCAAATACATAACAAAATATGAAGATAAATAAGTCAATAAAGCACACAAGAAAATATCTAAACCCTCTAGCACTATTAATCTCAATTTTCAAGCTCCACAAAAGTAAACAGGGATATAGTGGGGTTTGTTGTTGTTTCGGTTTTTAAATTTGATAGGTCAGTTTTAAACTACATGTGGTTTTGATGAGCAATTTGATGTAGAAGTGATGCAAAGAGCATGTGGAAGGCGGCTGTTAAACTTCAAAGAACTACAGCACATGCCCCATTAAGTCCTGTCCCCACATATTACCAAGGAAGCAGCAAGAAGATAGAAGAATTTGAGTTGTGCAGAGCTCTTATCTGCACAATATCCACAGTCAACTCAAGTTAAGGCATTCAAATACATCACCTGATTTAACCATATAAAGAAACTCGGCAGTTAGGGACAAAATTAACGGTCATTAGAAATTTTAATGAAAACATGAAGCCTATTTCAGATCAGAAGCTTCAGTTACCTCTGACAGTTCTATATTTTAACTCTGGTTTTATCTTATACACATTTATTAAAAAGGTAACCTACATTCCTGAAGAAAAATAATTAGTGCTCATCTCTGCAAACAAACAAGTGAAGTCTTTGCCGTTACAAAAAGCAAAACCTCAAAAGTTTTATTTAACTACAAAGACCATCTAGCAGATAGACTGCATGTTTCACTATTCAACACCTCCCCCCCAAGAAAACTAACCAATTCAACATGGGAGGTGAAGCGCCCTTCTGCGTAGAGCCATACTAGTATTTCTGATAGCAGAAAATACCATTAGCTCAACTTTTTGTAGTGCTCTGTCTGCTAAAATAGAAGTTCCCCCCATTTTAATCTCCAACATAAATACTTTACTATCTTGTAATTCCTTGATGACCTGATAAGGTTCCTAACAATACTTCATTTCAGTCCCTCAAATCATTGCTATGGCCCTTTACATGAGATTTAGTATTTCCAAATCATTCCTTAATCCTGGCTAACTAGAATGGGACAAAATTCTGCAATCTCACCACTACTTTTGGAAATAAAAAAACCATTAAGACCTTTTTCATATATTGAAGATTTGCATTACCTATTTTAGCTACAACACTGCTCATACCAAGACAGATACATATAAAGACCATCTACCCTTTCTTAAAGGGAAATCAAGAAGTGCAATACCTTTTCTCTGGGAAAAAGACAGGCCACTTTAAAAAGCAAAACTGATTCTGTTTAGTTGATAAGTATTGAAATACACTCCCAAATACAGCCATCGATTAGCCTTGGTGTTTATTTCTAATAGGGGAGGATAATATTTCTATGCATACTGTAGAAATTATACTGTTTAATATGCATTTGATTCTCATCTATATAAAAATACGGGTTTAATTGCTTTTTAACCAAATACAAACTGTATAACTATAAAATTCTAACAGGTTTGGGGGTTTTTTGCATTTAACATAGATCTGGTAAGACAACAAAAACTGCTTGCAGTGACAGAACAGTACTTGTTTTTTCAGTCTTCACGTTATTTGAGGCTACAGAACCAGCAGATCTCATCTTCCTCTGTCTTGCATTTACACTCGGCTGAATAAGAACATATTTAATATTTTTAAGCTCTCAATTAGTTTCTTAACTTCAAATAAGTTTATCTTACTTGCACTAACCATAGAGGCAGAAATACTGTGTTTGCGTGTGCGGAACAGTTCACAGCTACTAACACTTCAAATTCTGAATCCAGGTATTCTCAGTGCTATGCCCACTGTCCTTTGGCAGCTACCCATGTACCATATATTTTTATTCAAGTTACATAAACAAATTACAAATTTGCCACTGGGAAGTTATACCAGATAGCTTACAGTTGTCTGGATGCCCTCGCACCTTCAAGTAACTGTAATTATACTGGGAGATTTCTAATCCTAGATTTGCAAAAATTATTCTTTGAAATCGATAGCATTTCTTAGTCAAACCCTTAACAATTGTTAGATATGGTTATTTTAATTTGCTGACTTGATGATGACTAATTTTAGATGTTGCTTCAGATCCTCTTTTGCAGATTAAAAAAAAATCTTTATCTACATCATGTATATTCTTCATAGACTAAGATACCTGTGATCAAATCAAAAGCAGAGAGCAATAAAAAAACCCACAACGACCACAAATCCACAATAAACCAGTAAACTTGATTTACCTTGATCAAGGGCATTTGGAAAACATAGAATTTCAAAAAAACAGCCTAACTCCCATTTTTGAAAACCATTTCAGCTTATGAATGCTCGCACTTCTGAAGATACAAAGATGCTTATGAAAACCATGCCAGTAACTCGCAGGATAAGGGAGAGTAGTTTGCTCGATACATTTCATATTTCACTGAAACGATGACTTTTAAATAATACCTAACAATTTTCACAGCGATCAAAGTTGTAGGTTAACTAGCAGTCAAACCTGCCTATTGACAAGTCATGACATTCAGCATTATTAAACACCTGACTGACAAATTAAGTGCCTCAATTACATGATGAGTGAATTAGTTCACTCAGATGAACAAGACTTATTTGTCTCTTAATCCGAGATTTCTAAAATCAAACCACCAAGTCTCCCCCACCCCTTCTCTGGCAGATCTCCCACTGTTTGTCAAAGCCACAGCAAGGAGTGAAAGAGAAGGGGAGCAAGGCATCACTCTGTCTTGGCTCTGGCTAGGAGGGGGAAGGGAACTTAATGAGGACTAACATTCCCAAATCCCAAGGAAAGGGATGACCAGGAAGCACTTCCACAGGGGCCACACCTGTTACAACCAAAGTTTGTTTACTCAAATTCAAGTATCTCTTTACACATTCAAACAGCTCACATACATGAGCTCACATAAGTACAAAGAATTGTCTGTGTGTCAAAATAAAACAGAACAGTTGAGGCTGGGAGGGACCTCTGGAGGTGATCTGGTCCAACCCCTCCAGCTCAAGCAGGGCCACCCAGAGCCAGCTGCACAGGACTCTGTCCAGACTGCTTTTGAATATCTCAAAGGAAGGAGACTCCACAATGTGTCTCTCAGTAAAAAAGTGTTTCCTGCTGTTCAGATGGCACCTTCTGCATTTCAGTTTGTGTTCATTGCCTCTGGTCCTGCCACTGGGCACCACTGACAGCCTGGCTCCCACCCTGCAGGTATTTCACAGAATCACAGAATGTTAGGGATTGGAAGGGACCTCTGGAGATCTTCTGGTCCAACGCCCCTGCCAGAGCAGGTCCACCTACAGCAGGTGGACAGGATGCGTCCAGGTAGGTTTGGAATGTCTCCAGAGTCGGAGACTCTACCACCTCTCTGGGCAGCCTGTGCCAGTGCTCTGCCACCCTCAAAGGACAGAAGTTCCTCCTCATGTTCATATGGAACTTCCTATGTTCAAGTTTGTACCCATTGCCCCTTGTCCTATCACTGGGCACCACTGAAAAAAGACTGGCCCCCTCCTCCTGGCACCCTCCCTTTAAGTATTTGTAAGCATTGATGAGATCTCCCTGAGTCACCTCTTCTCCAAGCTGAACAGTCCCAGCTCTCTCAGCCTCTCCTCATAGAAGAGGTGCTCCAGTCCCATCAACATCTTTGTGCCCCTGGTGGCACACACACATCATTATGTATTTACTGCTATTTACTACCACTCAGGTCTCTGGGTCCCTCATTAATTTACTTTTCATAACTTAAATATGCCAGAAAACAGTTACGTGATTTTTTCTTTTCTTTTCTTTTCTAAAGCCAGAAATAATCTCCGTAAGTCTTAGTAGCTCCAGACTTCTGGAAGAAGAAGAAAAGTATCATTCTGCAACTTTAAGCATAAAACAGAAGATATCAGACATGAATAGCATGTCTATCACTTGATTTTACATTAGCACATTTAAGAAATTTATATGAACAGTTTAACAGGAATGATTTTAAATAAACAGATTTATTTTCTACACTGACACAGCTGGGACTTCTATATTTTGTCAGTGAAGTCACTGAGAAAACTACTGACTTCACCGAAGCAACTGTGAGCCCTATAATTAACTTTTCTTTCCCCGCAGGCTGAGGGACATTATTTACCAACCATAAAATGATCAATTAAGTCAAAAGAGGAGATACCTAAAAACCTTAAACACCTTGTCATCAAATCCCCTGTGCAAGCACTGCTTACATAACTCTTAGCTACCAGTAGCCAAATGCTTTAAGGAAAAACCCTGTGGCATTTGGGCATTTGTTTTTGAAGACAAGTACCAATTTCACTATAGAAGAAATGGAAGAATTTCTAAGGAAAAAAAATACTAGCGCTACATCAGTTACCAAATGCAAATTCATTCGAATTGAGAAGAACTTGTTTAAACACATTTTTCAGTTTCACAATTAACTGAGCCATGAAAGCACCAAATAAATATTAAGACAGCTTAGTCACAAATTAAGACATAATAGCTTTTGAACCATTCAGGAGAGCTAGTGTTACCACTCCATCATTTAAGTAAGACTTAAGTATAAAAATAATTGATCAATTTTAGTTAAATCCAAGTCTCAGATAATTAATTTTCTGCTAATTAACTTTATTCTAGAAGTTGCTAAAACAAAGATAATTCCTTTTAGATCCTTCCTTTTTAATATGGTCAGTTCTCCCTCTCCCCAAGGTTTTACCTTGTTTCTCCCCCTCCCCCCCAACTTTCTGTTGTTCAAATAAGGCTTGTATATTTAACGTACCATGTATTTTCAAGACCAAACTAGAAGCAATAGCTGCACAAGGTTCAGTTCCCTCAGGAAAAACACAAAGGTAGGAATCTCATAGAGCAGAGACTTTTAGGATTCAATGGAAGTACATGAAGAACTTGGAGGTTTAGAAGAGTATTAGTATCAGACTTGAAAGTCTGCTTTGGAGAACGTAACAGTTTATCAAAAACCTTTGCTCTCCTCAGTTGGTAAGGAAAGTGGGTATACCCAGCACGCAGATCAGCTCATAAACAGTCTAAAAACTTCAGTTGCCTCTTATTTGTTTCAAAAACTTTTAGAGAGGCTAGAGAGACTGAGGAACTGTATTTGGGGGTAGGGGAAACAGGCAAGAGAGGGATAATGGTTTTCTAATCCATATGCACAAAATCTGTATATTCTATTTTGTACAATATTTTGTACAACACACCAGTGCTTTTCCAATACAAAAATCACGTGAATCCATATTTACATTATGTATAGGTATTTGATGTTCTATAGTCTCCAAGTTTAAGAAGCTTCTGAACAATGCGGGTAACCTCTAACTAGAACTGCCAACCAATGGGTCCCTCTGACATACAAAGTACATCCCAAAACTTGCAATATGCAGGTGCCCATAAGTACTCCAATTAGCTGTATATATACACCCCCCCGCCCCGTAAAACACTGACAGGGCCTTGCTGTGGTCCTGAGGCCAGATGGTATCAGCTGCCTCCTACCATACAGCCCTTAACCTTAAATCTCCCCGGGGGCTCCATGAGACACATCTGTAGCCCAAAGACCAACATTTAGGTGGGGAGAGGAGTCATTCACATTAGCTTCTATTCAGACTGACAAACAGAAAGCTGTAAGTGGCATTTTCATAGCAGAAAATTGAGTACATGGTACACTCCTTCAGTAAAAGGTACGGGCGTATAGGGAATCTAAGAGGCATCACTACGTGTGAGACACTGTGGCAATGGAGGCAGCAAACCTTATAGAATCATAGAATCATAGCATCACTTGGGTTGGAAGAGACCTTCCAAGATCGTCGAGTCCAACCATAAACCTACACTGCCAAAACCACCCCTAAACCATGTCCCTCAGCACCACGTCTACCTGTCTTTTAAAGACCTCCAGGGACGGTGGTTCCACCACCTCCCTGGGCAGCCTGTTCCAATGCTCGATAACCCTTTTGGTAAAGAAGTTTTTCCTAATATCCAACCTAAACCTCCCCTGGCACAACTTGAGGCCATTTCCTCTGGTCCTATCACTTGTTACTTGGGAGAAGAGATTGACCCCCACCTCACTATAACCTTCTTTCAGGTAGTTGTAGAGAGTGATAAGGTCTCCCGTCAACCTTCTCTCCTCCAGGCTAAACAGTCTTCCCTGTATTGCCTATTAGGAATGGCTCCTGGAGCTTCCCATACAGCACTCAAGCATTGTCCACAGCTTGAAGTAACAAATAACTCCATTTGTTACTTTTCTTCCCCCCTCTGCTGAAAGAAGAGCTTTCTAGTTTTACCCACCAGTATGTTAATTCGCACTGTGATAGAGGAACATAAGCCCGGTAGTCAAATCTTGGTTTTTACCCTTGCAGCTGCGCAGTAACTAAGCGTAACAGAGAACGTATCTACACAGTTGTGTATAGGACAGCAAACATTTCAGCAGATCAGTTATTAAACCTGCTGGTACAAACTGGGAGGATCAGGGAGTAGCGTGTTCCCTTGCTCCAATGCAGGAATGTTAAATGCACACATGCCTACCTGCCTCTCGCTATTAGGAAGTAAACCACTGCTAAATTTCCTTTCACAAGAAACTTATGCAATTTGTTATGATAAAGACCAAAGTACTCCTGCCTGGTGCCCCCCTTTGCAGCATTCAGCTACATTAATAATTTTTTTTAAAATACTACGCTACATAAGTTATAACTTACATTGTTACATGTCTAAAGAGAAACTGGTACTTAGTCATATAAGTTCCTTAAAACAACTTCTAATCAAATAAGCCATTAGAATATAAACCAGCCATCCAGCCAAATGAAGTTCTCTCACATCTGCAGTAGTTTGAATACGTCAGGCGTTGTAGAAAACTCGGGAAATAAGAGGCTAAGATGGCATATTTCAAAAGACAATAAAATTATATTCAGTAACAGAGAATAAAGCAGCAGAGTGTTCTAATAGGCAGGATCATGAACTAAGGCTACCCTGTCTTTGCACTTTTTATGTAAAGCAATTTTCCGTTTTAGTTCTTTTACCAGCATCTTTCCTGACAGCCTCACATACTTCAGGAACCTATTCAAGCAAGAATTTGCTACTTTACTAAACATTTATGCAGGAATTAACACAGTGGGAACCTAATTTGATTCTGATCTCTAGACTAGTGGAATAGTAAAACATACGCATATAGTAATAAATGTCTTTCCTGCTTTTAAGAATGATTGAAAAAGAGAAATAAGTGCCATTCTATATCGATTTGGATACTGCTAATCTAATCGTGCATTCAAGCAAACCTAAAATAATGCCCTAGGTATGTAATTTTACTATAGCATTCTTAAGACAGCATTCACACTCTGTTATTCTTACAAAACAAACAAACAAAGAGGAAATGACAAACAGTACCTAACAACATTTCTCTCAAAAATTCTGTTCCCATCAGACTTCTTCCTTCTACTAGCACTGGCTGTTGTCAAATTACATTAACTCATCTGTAAGGCATCTAGAATTATTTATGATTAATTATCGACAGAAAAATCAGAATGCTGAGAACAGAAAAGAAATCTCAGTGGAATACTACCAATTGTAACAAGCTTTAGATATTCCAAAAAGCCGGCAAAGATAACTGAATAAGCCATTTTCTCTCCTGGAAATAAAACCATGGTTAGCAGAATTCAAATAATGAACTGTTACGATACAACCAGAAGTATGGCATATGCACACAGTTACAAAAAACCTAAACAGTAGCATTCTTGTAAAAGCAAAAAAAATATTTTAGAATGGAAACTTACTTGTGCATATTTTCCACTCCTATTATGATCATGATATAGTAGGAAATTCCACTTTGTATAACAAAATGTAAGGCATACCTGGGGGGCGAAAAAAGTAAACCCTCAGAGCAGTTTCTTTAATGACAATAAACTGCATGCATTTATTTATTTAACATGATATTAAATAGGCTTGTCAAATTTTAACTCCATCACTGCTTCCAAAAAAACCCCTTTTGTTCTATTCAGGTTTTCTGCATCCCTCCCTTCTGATGAGAGTTTTCCCTTTAGCGTGGCACAGACAGCAGTAATGAACAAAAACTACAGACTTAACTAGAATTCTCCAGCTCATAAACAAGAATACAAAGAATATGTCTCATAATACTTCCACTTGGCATTATTTCATGTGTAAATAACATGAATGCTTTGTGGTTAAAATACCATACTCACCTTTTTACCCATTTGCAACAAGAGGTAACTCAGGTAAGACCCAAAATATCTTAGTACCAACAATATTAGTATATGGGAAGATTTCCCAGTCAACAGAAATGGTCAATCTGTCCAGGCAGCCTCTTTGCCCCAGGTCAGCAATAACTGGTAAAGGGATGGTGATGATGATGGTCTCAAAAACACAAACAAAAAAACCCCATACACACCCAGAACCCACAAATTTATTTCACAAAGGTGTTCTAACCTCTTCTCCATTTTTCCCCCACCATAGCTACCACACCACTGTTGTTTTGGAATTTTTGCCATTTGTTTTGTTTGGGGATTTTTTTAAAAGAGTTACATTTCAGTAAGCTAGTAGAGCACTGGTGGCAAACCACTGGCAGTGATTGGGGAAAAGTGTCTGCTCTTCAGTAAGTTGACTGTCTTTCACTCCGGTACTTTAATGCCTCAGTAGCGTACGTACATGTGCTCAAGTGACAAACTGATCTAGTTCTGGAATTTTTGCCATAAAAAGCAGCCTAAAAACCAGCTACTATTTTCTTATAGTGATACTGCTTTCTTTCAGCTTATCATCAGCAATTCCCTAGTGTCACTCCTCATCTATTCATAAGAAAATGTCTTCAAAGATCTTCAACAACAAAGCTGGTTCTATCCAGCTGAAATCCTACAAAGTCTACACACAATCAACTGAGGGTAAAATAATTCACTTGCATAATAAATAGCCTTGAAAAATTTGACTTTTTAATGGAAGATCCAATCTGCACATGTTCCCATGCTTCATTACCAGCTAGTCTCATCTAAGATGTGACTACCTAACATTCAAACGCACATTTAATATAAGCAATTGCCAATTAAAAAAAATATTCACTTTTTCTTTTCAGATCAGCCACATATTAGCAACACCGTGTAGCAAAGACAGGCATTAGTGAAATGACAACAAATTAAGTTTAAGAGGTTTGCTTCTTAACCAGAGAAAGGAACATAGTAAGATACCAAAGTCTGAAAAAAGTTTGGGTTGACATGGCATACCATATCAAGATTACAGTCTCTGAAAAGATTTCTCTATCAGAGTTGTTACCAGTAGCAATATGATTGATCTCCAATTTGAAAATAAAAGGGACATATTTAAATACAACCTGAAGTAGTAAATTTTAGCTACATACAAAGGGTATTCTAGGCCTTTTATGCTATTTGCTATTATTCCAAGGGAATTATCCTTTCTCTTCCTTGTCCCATATCACCATCATAAGCACTACAAAGGTGACTGAAAGCTAACACATCTGAAGTTGAAAAGCACACACCGTAATGACTAATAAATATTCTTAAAAGGGTGCAGATTCCAAAGTATTTCCCACATTTAGGTTTGCATGAGATTTTCTGCAAATCTACAGTCACTATAAATATTATATCAGAAAAAACGGAACAGTTTCCTTTTTGTACACACACGTTTAATACAACGGAAGAGTCCACTAAGGTATACCATGGGACTGTAACCTATACATATACTTGATTCCCTGGGGAAGCATGAGGGGCACCAAACAAAACAAAACCCTGAAAAAACATGCTTGTATAATACACACTTAAGCAACAGGAAAGAACTGGCACGAGCACAGCAGAAGTGTCAGCTTTCTAAAGAATGTGTACTTTTACATCCCAAATTATGCTCTTTCTTTTTGGCATTTTAAAAAAGCTTTTCGTTCCATGATTATAAGAAAAACACCTTTTAGTAAAATAGAAATTCATTGCTGAAATAATCATTTTAAGTATGATCCAAAGCAACCTAGAATAATCTGGATTTCTACCACGGCATAAAATTTCTCTCCAATTTCTTTTCCAGGTCTGAATGCCAATGAGAGGCTTCCACAAATCTTTATTTATGTCTGCTGGCAGTGGAGGTTGTTTCTCTCTAAAGTTCCCATCCCCAAATTTCAGATATGAGTATATTGTTAAGACTTTCTAATTACAAGCTACAATTAATGATTTCTGTTCCAAAGCAATGGATACAGAATGTGCTTCTAAAGCTTACACAGCTCTCTGAAAAACCACATGCTATCTCCCACATCATCCTCCTTATTTGGTGCTAAGACTGGAATTCTTTGACATCAGATCATTTTCTCAAAGCACGATACCATGGCCAAAAGTTTAAGAAATACATGGGAGTTACAGAATTATATATACAAAAGTAAACTGCATATGTAAATCCAAAGATTTATGGACTTATGTTACAGACTCTTCTTCTCCTAAAATGAAAAGTAATATATATCAACTAATACTGAGACGCCTCTGCAACATGTCAATGTCAAGGCCAAATCTGTGGTTTGGGGTTCCAAGATTTATAGATATATATACATACACTCTGTGTGTGCAGACACATGTGTGAACACAGTGTGTGCATCTTCCCACCTGCACAACAGCTTGATTAATTCCCCCTAGTTCAGTAATATTCCACAACAGTCAGTATAAAAAAGTCTTCTATATACTTAAAGCTGAGCATGCACTTTATTTACCATGCAATAAAACAGAATCGGCCCTTTATTAATCTTAAACCAACTTGGGAAGATGAGAACTATTTAGTAAGCCAATTTTGAAGGAGAAAGAAAAAAAAATTTAAAAAAAATCACCAAACTAAGTGCATACCCGTAATTAGCTAACATTGCGGCTTGCTACACTGAAAAGGTCAAGGTGTGAAAACAGTAGTCACAGAAAAATTGTGTTAAAAAAACCCACAAACACAAAAAAAGACCCAAAACACCAAAAAACCCCACAACCCTATACCCTCACTCCAAAACATAAAAGCAAAAACCCCCCACAAAAAACTCTCAAATCGAAACCAGCTCCTTTCCAGGTGTTATATACTACTAGGACCATCGCCAGTACTGCAGTTTCAGCCACTCTTTCTATAAAAAAAATCAGGTTATATTCAACAGTCAGAAAAAGACACAGCAAGTTATCTCATGCAGTGACTATTAAAGAGAAATTATCTTAGTCATCACACCTGTGCTGTGCCTCAAGAGAATGTTTCTCAAGCAAGTTTACAGAAAAACTGGTACAAGTTAAACAAATTGCACCTGCTCCATTCTCCCAAAACCACAGGAAAACAGTATGTTAGTCACCAGTTTGCAAATGGAAGATCTTTCAAAATTTGTGCCCCACGCCAGAAAATTAAGCTGATTTCTGTAAATTTGCAGCAGCTAAAAAACCCACAGCATTAGGTAATAAGGTTCTTCGTAACAAAACTTTGTTTCCCTGTAAACAAGAAATGAAAATCTACAAGTCCCTGAAAAGTGAATTTAAGTGCAACTTACCATCCAAAACAAAAAAGTGCAAGATAAAGGCCCAAGAGGGTTGCAACAACATGTCTTATAAACGGGCTAGTTTTGCTTGAATGAAGGTATGTTCGAAACCAAATAGCCGCAAGCAAGGCAAACAGTTGGCACACTACAAAGTTGACCTGTATAAAAAAAAAAGAGAAGAAAAAACTTCTCACACACTTGTCTATTAAAAATTAACAGAAACATCCAGACATTATTAGCAATTTGTAGAACCTTTGGCTCTGCCATGGTTGTTACCCACAGCATGTCCACCTGAAAGAGCTTCTCCTGAGAACTCCTCCCCTTCTAAAGCACAAAACAGCGTTGCCCTGAGTGGCTGAAAAGATACACCAAACCTGAAGAGGCAATCTGGGCATGAATCAAGAATTTTTATTTTTTTTTTTTTTTACATATTTTCCTGTAAATTTTCTGTGTACCAAACCACTCTATCAACCATAGAATCATTTATACTCTTCCAGCAATGTGAAGACCTGGGTTGGGTTTTTATTTTTTCTTAAGTAAGCATGACTTAGAAATACGTATCAGCTACACAAATCACTGGCAGATCATTTCAGTGATACGTAATCAGATAAATAGCTTGGTTGCACACTGGATTTTCTCCTTGTACATTCAAGTAGGATGGTTTCAGAAATTCCTCTTCCCTTCAGGTCGTTTATTCTAGAAGATAGAAAATCTCTTGTATATTAAATATTTAAAGACATTAGGGCACTGAAACGAAAAGTGGAACTAAAAAAAAACAAACCAGCGAGTAAAAGGAATCGTTGCGACTGTGGCCTGAAAAAAAATTTAACAGATAAAGAAATAGTTTCCTCAAATACAGCAACAGCTACCAAAACTGGCTTAAGCTACAAAAAGCTAGATCAATTCCTTTATTTAGAAAAGAACATTTCCCGCTCCCTAGATTATTTTTTTTCTTCCACAGAAAAGTGCCTAACAATTGACTCTGTGTAATAGCAGCATCTCAAGTCATCACAAGCAACAGCTTGGGGACCACTCCTTCAGGTCACAAGCACTTGAACACAAGAGACTTGCACATACTGCATGCTTGACTAGTCCTTAGCACAACAGTGGGTTAGCCTGTTTGATGTCACTTAGCTGAAATATATACTTAATCCTAATACCACAGGGTACGACGACAACACTATTTTTACGTTGATGACAGCAGGCCTGACACTGATGTTTGCAGCACCACAATGCACGCCTCCAATACCATAATTCAGCTAGCCCAGTCCTTCATCATTTTCAGCCAAGCTTCAGGCCACAACACGGATGGGCACGAGAGTATACAAACACGGTTATACTTAAAGGAGAAGCTAAATAACACCAACTACCTACAGAACTCATCTTCACAACAATCGCATAGGTTTCCTATTTGCAAATCCAAAGATAATTCTCCTTTTTCCAAACCACCCTAAAACCTTCTCTAACACCAAGCTACATGAGCATTAAGAGCTAGCAGGGAAAGAGGCTCCGAAGGCAGGGCTGCTCTGCTTAACAGGAGCAGTTCCTAAACTAAACCGTCATGTACACTTTGCCATCCATTCTTACTCCCACATCTACATTATGCTTTTAACAGTATTTGAAAAATCCTAAATGAATGAGGAGATATTCTTTCAGGGCATAACTTGACCTTTTTTCTCTCCCCTTTATAAGCAAGGATGCAAATGAAATGGAGCGAGGTTTATAATTCAGAATGAGCCTGTGGATTTAGTGGAACAGTTTCATACGAAACCATCAAGTCTAACGAACCACTGAAAGGGAAACAAACTGATAATGTTTTAAAAAAAGACTGCAAGAAATAAATAAAAAGCCAAAGTAATTAACCATGAATTCAGTATCGACACGTGGGTTTTATATTTATTACAGAAATTATGCTATGACTTTATTACACTGCACTGAGCATGTTTTTGACCCAAAGAACTCGCACCCTAGACAGACTAGGAGGGAGAGGGATACAGAGGAGAAACTTGGAACAAATATGCAGTGAAGCTGAGGTGAGGAGACAGAAGGAAGAAATGAGCACGAATACTTGTCCGTAAGTGATAGCACAGCAGACAAGCTAGCATTGCTGGCTTTACTGAATGTCCAGACAACACTGCCGTGGCTGCACTACAGACGATTTGCCAAGTGGTGACAACATGATGCCCCTCTTTCAGATTATCTCTCAAAGCAAGATAGCAAGACCAGGGAAGAAGAGTAGTCATCACCTGGCTCCTGCTATTACCATGGCAAAGGGTAGAAGCGCTTGGCATCTCTGATCTGTATCAACATCTCTACAGGAGCAGACACAAGCGAAATAAAATAAGCCTGGAATTTCACAATTCAGAGTGAGCCTGCAGTTTTAGGAATGCGGAAAAGCCTCATAAAAAAACATGCAAAGAGAATCTAAGAAAGGTGCCCTCTCTTCATTCCCTACCTGCTCATTCCTTTCCTGGGTACTCAGCTCTTGCTTTAACTATTTACCCAAATGACCAAATCCACATATAAAAAAAAAAAGCCATTAAAAAACTCAAAACCCCACAAAAACTCACAAACACAAAACACCTTCCCCGATAAGAGTATTTCAAGAACAGCAATAAAATGCAGGTTATCATACCTTCAGACCAACTCCGCAAGCAAAACTTCCAGGGATGTTGGTGTTTTGAACACACAACTAAATTACTGAAGCAACACAAGCTTGTTCTGAAAGCCTTCCTCCCAAGTGACCCCAAAACTACCAGTGGGTTTTTTTTAACTGTTCTTCCCAAAATATGCACAAACATACGCATAGTTGGATACATAAAAGACATCACCACAATGTTCACACACCACCTGCATTCCTTCTCTCGTCTTACCAATCCAATCCTTACACTCGCCTCGCAGTGCGCCGAAATGCAGATTACAAAGCGCCAACCGTTTTGCAGACTTGTATCCCTTGAAACCCTCCTAACGCTTTAGATACGTATTTGTAAAACCAAGCTATGCAGCAGTTAAGATCTGAAAGCCATGCAACTCCAGTTTAGCCTTTATACATACCTACTTCCAATAATGTTTTTTCTGCTGCTTTATTCCATTTTCCCCAGCAGAATTTCTGCTTCATTCAGCAATGGACAATTGCTCAGTTTTTGCTCTCATCCTGTGACCCATTAAATGCTTACCATCTGCATCCTACACTGGATACAAAAATCTTGCATTTCCCCATAGTCACATTTATGCAGACCTGTCCATAACATGGGAAGACCACATAAAATAAACGTAAACTTCACAATAACTTTGCGAGATGAGCATTCCTATTCCTGGTCTAGAGGTGGGTGACCAGCATGCAATGATGAAAGCCCAAAGCGGGGTGGCTGACACCCCAGAAGGCTGTGCTGCCATTCAGCATAACCTGGACAGGCTGGAGAGTTGGGCAGGGAAAAACCTAATGAAATTCAACAAAAGCAAGTGTAGGGTCCTGCACCTGGGGAGGAATAACCCCATGCACCAGTACAGGTTGGGGGCTGACCTGCTGGAAAGCAGCTCTGAAGAGAGGGACCTGGGAGTCCTGGTGGACAACGGGATGACCATGAGGAGGCAATCTGTCCTTGTGGCCAAGAAGGCCAACGGCATCCTGGGGTGCATCAAGAGGAATGTGACCAGCAGGTGGAGGGAGGCCATCCTCCCCCTCTACTCTGCCCTGGTGAGACCACATCTGGAGTACTGTGTCCAGTTCTGGGCTCCCCAGTTTAAGAAGGACAGGGAACTGCTGGAGAGGGTGCAGCAAAAGGCTACAAAGATGATGAGGGGGCTGGAGCACCTTCCTTATGAGGAAAGGCTGAGGGAGTTGGGTCTTTTTTGTCTAGAGAAGAGAAGGCTGAGGGGGGATCTCATCAATGCTCTTAAATACTTAGAGGGAGGGTGCCAGGAGGAGGGGAACGGTCTTTTTTCAGTCGTGCTCAGTGATAGGACAAGAGGTAACGGACACAAACTTGAATATAGGAAGCTGCATCTGAACATGAGGAGGAACTTGTTTTCTTTAAGGGTGGCAGAACACTGGCACAGGCTGCCCAGAGAGGTGGTGGAGTCTCTGACTCCAGAGACATTCCAAACCCGCCTGGACGCCATCCTGTGCAACCTGCTGTAGGTGGACCTGCTTGGGAAGGGAGTTTGGACTAGACAATCTTCAGAGGTCCCTTACAATCCCTAACATTCTGTGATTCTATAAACGTCCGCTAATTTTGGCTGCCCAATTTCAGATACTCAGTGCCTAGTTTTTCAGTCAGTACTTTTAACAGAACTTTAACCAGAGCTGTACTTTGAAAATATAATTTCAGCTGCTGTTTTGAATATCCAGTGTGCCTATAAATCAGGCCCAAAGTGTCTCGAAATGCAAGCAAAATTGAAAATAATCACTACGACATATTATCATTATATGGTTTCTCTAGGTCACTAAAACTCTGTTTACTAGTGATTTGTACTCCTAATAAGAGAGGGAGCTCATATGGAAGAGCTTGTGACCACTACTGGGCTGTGTTCAGGCACATCAATAATCTTCATCCGACACTTCAGACTTTTGAGCACCTGCTATCACAGGCTATCTATTCACTTCGTAAACATTTTGAATATCTGATTTCTTACATTTTAAAAAGAAACGGAAAACACAGCATTTCTACCACAAAGTCAGACCTTATCCGTTTCCAGTTACCTGTGGCTGCTTCCGATTTCTACCACTTCAGCTATCAAAAATATGCATTCATTTCCACAAGGAAATAACATTAATCCCTTGCCAATGCTATAGGAGGTAGAAAAAGAAACAGACTCTCTGGACTCCCAAATTCCATCCTATTCACTTCCAATTCCAGCAGTGAGACAATGCGTCATCGACACAGCATTTTAGTTCAGCTCAGGAGAGGGCTGCTGAAGCAAGCCTCCCAGTCGTCCTCACTTCTGATACTTTGTCGTGAGTTGTACAGTGGTGTCCAAATACACAAACCTGACTTCTTTTAAGCTAAAGTGAACTAGAAGATCTGCTCCATTTGGTCCATGGACTGACCTCGGCAAAAGCAGGGTTTCCCAAAATTATTACAGCATCAATGTTGGATCCTCAATGCCAACCACATCATTCCACAGAAACACTCCTCCTGTACTACACTACTTGCTGAAGTAAATAAAGCCAAAATTTAACATTCAGCATTTTCCTAATTACATCTCCCATCTTTACCCACATTGACCAGTGTGGAGCTGACATACAGCTCCATGGTATCCACACACGAGATACACGAAGAGCTGAAGATACACAACTTGCCTTGAAATAGAGCACAAAAATTACCCAGCTTCCTGGAAACCAAACGGAACAGCCATTTAGACAGCAAGCGGGCAGGAACAAGGACAGAGCTGGACATCATCACCATGAAAGCTTCCACAAAAAACAGATGCTTCACCAGGCAGTTCTTTTGTTGGCAAACATTATACATAACAACTTCAACATCTGGGAGCAGTATACTTGCATACCTTTCAAAAACTTATGTCAAACTCTTACAACATTGTGAGTATGGGCAAAACACCACTTTCAAACACCTCATGTCTTGGTCAGATGAGAGACGAACACCCACAAAGAACAAAGACGACACATTCCCAAAAGCAGCATGATTCATTCTTGAAACCAAATTCTGACTTCCCTCCACAAAGTTATAAAAACCATTCCAATAAGCAGCTCCAGTTTTATAGAAATCCACTTAAAACCCAATCCACTTAAAGCTGACACTTCCTAGGGGAAAAAAAATCTGATGCAGATGCCCAGAATGACAAGTTTCACCCTGAAGAGTTATAATTCAGCACATGTATAGGAAAACACACACAGAATCTTTTACCTCCTCAGGTACAGGTCGTATCAAAAGCTCAGCTTATAATGACAGTAACACCTCAAAGTCCCATATAGAGAGCAATATGTAACGGAAAGTTATGTGCACATAAGAACAAAACACTTACAATGATAATGCAAATTATCAGCACTGGTTATTCAGCAATGATTAATGTAGATGTATGTTAAATGCCACTTTGACATACTAAGCTATTACAAAACCTGCTGTATATATTCTAGAAATTTAAAAATTAAATCCACTGTTTTGGTGCAAGACCAGTCGTACAGCCACTGCAGTTTAGAGGCACACTTTGTGCCAAATTTAACAGTAAAACATGAGCACAAATTCATAGTTTCAATGTTTGGAGTAACTACATAGACTACAAATCCATTATATCATTAACTGCATTAAACTACCTTCATCATTTGCATGACCTGTGTAAAAGTCAATGGAAAGTTTTAGTATAAACTTTTAAAAATATGTTTCATTTAGTCTTTCAAAAATTTAAATGTAATTTATACCATACATTTGTAAAAATAAAGCTGGAGAAAGTATTTGAGAGACCAGTTCTTTACATAAAGTAAAGGAGAAGGAGAAAAAGGTCACGGACTGCTACAAGGATTTTTATCATCAAGAGGAAATTTTGGCAAAACCTTTGATTTGAACAGCTAGAAATCTCCAACCTTCCAACATAGGCAGCATCTTTAATAAACCATTAAAGACTTTTTTAAAGTCCATGTTAAAAAGAAATATAGAAGATTATTTCTCCTATGAAACTAGTTTTTAATATACTGCTGTGCAATTTTCATCCACTAATTCAGATTTTAGGCTAAGCTTCCTCTTCGTATCAGCTATATTTTAATATCAAAAGCCAACCATTGCAGTCAAGCCCTCCAGAATCCTGCTATTTCACAGCACAGAAGGCATTTGCCTCATTCAGAAAAGCAGCCAAAGCAGCGAGGGAATTTTACTGATATAGATAATTCCTAACTGGATGGCAAAAATTAATCACAGTGGCCCACACAGCCTCCAATCCACTGAGAAGCAGCAGTATTATTTTATAGAGTTTTGCTTACAAGCTCAAGCAAGGCCCTGAGAGGCACTGAGAAGTACCGCAGTGATGATAAATTATCTTACAAGAGGAACAGTGGTCTGGCAGGTGGAGCACCAAATCAAGATTCAAGAAAACAGCATTTTAAAATCTCTTCTGCCAATGACACATGCAAACTCTTTGGAAGTTATCTCCTCTTTGTGCATCTTTATTTTCTCATTTTTAACAAATCTTCTCTCATCAGAAGAAAAGTATTCAAACCTGTTAAATGCAATGAATGCCTGTGGCCTCAATAATATGCTTTTGACAAATGAAAGTCAACGTGGGTTTGTTTCAGTTTGGTTTGTCTGGTTGGTTTTGTGTGGGTTTTGTGTTGGTTTTGGTTTTTTAAGTCTTTCATTTAAAAAAAAAAAAAGAGAGAGAAGGCATTCTAGTTCTTATTGATGATGAAATAGGCTTTGGAAAGAAGTCACCAAAATATAAGCAGAAGCACTGACGCCTACCTGATGCACAGAGCCTAAAACAACAGTTTTAAGATACAAGATGCTTCATGGGTAACAGTCAAGAACCTGTGGAGACAATGATTCTGCAGACAGAGATTTAGGGGGTTTCCCCATTTCACCACACCATGGTATGTTTCCTCCATGCAATTCAGTTTTTCTGAGCTGCAAGATACCAGCACCACTCGTTTCCCTGTCTGTAGCCATTTTTGGTCCACAACTCTCCCTCAGAAACAAAGTTACCACACATGCTTCCTGCTTTAGCTGACAAGGCTAGTGAGCAAGGTGCCGTGAGCAGCATCCCTGTTCTCCCATCTTACAGCCCTGTTTTCAACTATAGCACTTAGAGAGAAAAGACATTTTAAAAAACATTTTAGAATTTGCAATGAAAAGACTGTTTGAAAAGAGCTCTTGCAAGAACTAGGATATCGACAGAGTAATGTACACTTCCTTTAAAAAGGAGCACTGATCTTAAAGCTGAGGCTTTGATTTTTTTCTTAAATCTGTAGGGCTATTTTACTAGCAGTAACACTGTAAAAACACAAACCACTCCAAGCATCATATTTGTTGACACATACTTGTCAAAAATTGCCAAACCTTATCACAATTAATGAAGCCTCAGTTATGCATTGTTTCTCAAACATCAGTATTTTCTTGTTCTTGTTGCCAGTTAGGTCGAAACCATTTCCCTTTTCCACCCAAACCGTCAGCTGAGGAATTAAAAATATCTACAGATGTTCACAAAAAGCCACGTATAACACAGGAGAGCTAATGCTTCTCTAAAGCAACCAGATAGCAATACAGATGGATCTTCTGTCCAATTTCTAACCTTCATCCAGTACAAAAGAAAAGGAACAAACAGCTTGCGCAATTATCCAGTAACTGCCTACTGCCAAACCACTATGAACTGAAGAGTGAAAATAACTAGTATTTGAAACCAACAATCAATTTTCCAACTATTTCCTGAAAATTGCTGCACTGGTATTAAAAAAAAAAAAAAGAGCAATTTCCACACTAAAGATGAAAAAAGCAATTCCATTACAAGAATCAAAATCAAAGTGTTTGGTAATTGTCTTCCATTTATTGGGAAATGTCAGAAAGAGGAGTCCAGAGACAGTGGCACAGGTATCTGATAAAGTTGAAGGACTCAAGAGATAAATTCAAAGAACATTTCTTCTCTAACTGATAGGAAGAAACAGGCATGCCACTTTCAACTCAAATCTCATAAATCTTGTGGCCATGATTTCAAATGCATTTTTGGTTCAAATATTAACATGATGAAAATGCAACTAATTAACACTCCTGCCCTGAAGTCTCGGCCTCACTTCATGGGTGAAATATGAAGAAATGGAGGATAAGCAGCAGTGTGTATTTTGGGACATTAGCAGCATGGGAGATATTTATGTTAAGGCAGTGTTACTGCATGTTTACACAGTACCCAGTGTGAAGGGACACTCGTTTTCAGATGAGACTTCCAAGCACAGCCCATCTAGTGGCAGCCAATTCCTTGAAGTCTGTACTCTAACCAATTGTGTTAGTCAATTTTAACAACACTGGCAAAAGCTTCTTAGTGTTGCACAAATATACTTCATCTTTATATGAATTTATTGGCAACTGTAAGGACTTACTCATCATATTCTGAATGCTTTCTTTCCAAGCTGATTTCAGTCCAAAACATCAGACAGTCATGACACATGTTAATAATAGTATTTCTATTTCCAGTATTAACTTCCAATTTCTAGCTTGTAATTCTTATGTATGCTGGAGAGAGTGAAGAACATCATGAAGAACATGATGTAGGCACTAGTAATCTGGTTTGTGAAATAAATGAGCATCAAATCCAATCAGCTTTTTCAAACAGGGCTTACTAAGTCATTACTCTGAATTACTCTAAGAAAAACCTGTATGACTAAAGATGTAAAATGAAACATCAACATACACATTTTATAGTGAAAACAGCCAAAACTAATTCCTTTATGAAAGGAAGATGTCAGCTGACAGGTGCTCTCTCAGATTGGCCCTTAAGGATTCAGCATTACAAATCCTGAGCTGTCACACCTAACAGCTATTTATGCACAGGAATAGCCAAAATCTAAGAAGCAAGTTTAGTTTAGTTCAAAGGTGAAATTTGACTAAGAATGCTGGCTTGGGGTTGGGTTCTTGCTTGTGTGGGTTTTTTTGATTTCTTCTCTCCTCAAAAACAGTAAGGACCTAAACCACTTGCTTCCATCGAGCAAAAACTGGTTTGGCCAGTTAAGGGCTGCAGAACTGGGACTGCCAGAGAACAAGGGTTTACAACATCAGAACAAAACAGCCTGGCATTATGTGGGCAAAACATGGTTTGAAACAAAGAACTCCTCAGCTACGGAGTTTTCAGACGTGTGGCTTCTTATCACACACACACAGTGCACACGCACATAGTGCTTAACCTCAAAATCTCCACTCTTCGTCACATGAGTATCAGCAGTACACAAAATACTCAAAAGTCTAATTGAGCAGCAAGTTTTTATTTTAATGCACAGAGAACCACTACAGTGCCTGAAGCTCTGTAAGAACTTTACAAGTTATTCACTTTCCTAGCCATTTAAAATTAAAGCAAAATAACTAACACCTACGGAGGCATCCTTCTGAAATGCAACCAGAAACAGGCGCTTTCTCCACTAAGATCTACCTCAGTACTATTACATTCTGCTGATATGTGAGAAACTGCAATCCATCTTAAAATAAACAACAAAACATAGGAAGTAACACTCTTGTCCATACAGCCTGCAAAAACCCAGTAACAGCAGTAGTCAATGTAATTACCAAGTACGACAAATATTCCCCATCCTTAAAACAGTCAGCTTCTCAGTGTTCTCCATGGGGGGGAGGAGAAGAAAAAGAAAAGGACTTCACCGTGCTCTTCCTTGAATGAACTACTGTTCACCTCAGCCAGTCTCCACTCCTCCATGTCTACTATCCTCCCTGCTCTTCCCAATTCAGGAATCCTCTGCATGAAATCAGCCACCTATGAGGTCTCCAAGCAGCACCACAGCAGCCCTGTAAACATTAGCAATACACAGCAACCTGCAGCAGTAATGGACACTACCTTCAAGCTGTCACGGCTTTTCAAATTAATTCCATTTTCTTTTATATTTTAGCAACATTTAGAATTATTCTTCCACATTAAAATATTTTATTTAACTTCTTACATTCAATCCCACTAGAGATAATCTTTTGTTAACATATTCTAAGGCTAGACCTTCTAGAGATCTGGTAGCCATCACTGGGCTTCCAATGAACTCCTGCAGATTCATGGTGGCCTCAACACCTTTCTAGCTTTTCCACCATGAAGAGTAAAAACCCATTCGTTATACCTTGGACTGTCAGTGCACTTTTTGAGTGACATGCTCAGTCTTCATTGAGTTTTATACATATACATGTATGAATGATTGACAGGAAGCAGTAGAATCAAGAGCATTGCTCAGCCAGAAAACTGGTCAGAAAGATTAAGAAGAATCTATACAGGTAACATTACCAGTATAGAATATACCACTGCAGTTATACAACCAGTGTGCTCACAAGCCATGTTTCAGAACAGGAGTACCACCTTCTTCAGCTTAGGACACTTTAACTAGAAGTAAAAGGAAACACCAAAATCCCAACCACAGCAAATCGCACCTTTACAGCCAAACCAAAATAGCTGCTTCACCTTTGCATACATTACTCCAGAATAAGAGGCAGAGCTATGGATGTTTTCCTTTGCAAAAGATTGCTTAGCTGCTGACATCATAGTTTAAAACAAGCAGGTATAACTAGCATTTATCCAGATCTGCAGACAAATTGAAATTGCTAAACTGCTCTGTTCACTTGAATGAGTGCTAAAAGACTAATAATGATAACTAATGTTGAATCTAAAGTACGTTCCAAAGAAAAGAAGGAACATGAAATATCCATAATGAAGAACCGTATCAACATTCTTTGTAAAATAAACACTGTAAAGATGCACACGTTAAGTAAACAGATCTTCATCTGGCTATGTGTAGTTTTTCTCATCTTCCAGGAGCAAATAAAACTCCACAGTCTAGACTCCCTCCTTCAAAGGCTTGGAAAACAAGAGAAAAACCTGGGCAACTGTTACTCAGGAAAAGTGCACATTAGTCAAAATAATAAATGTGACAAAGACGGGCCATAATCAAGGCTGCAGGGAATGTATCACGGTGCTTCATTAGGTCAATGCAAGAACAGGTCAACAGGAATTAAAGTCAACAACTATCAGGGCTAATGAATGATAAAGGTGACTCATTTATTTCAGTTCTATCAGTTTTCAGAACTCATTTTAAGTCAGTACTGTACCAAGAAAAAGCTCACAGAGGGAAAAGATGTACATAACTGCGGTACAACAGATTTACAGCAGTAACACTTCAAAAACAGAAAGCAACACAGTGGTAGCCATGTACTCAGTAAATAAAGGACTCTTGTTATCCACCCTACACCTTATTCTTTTTTCTTTGTTAGCCTTTTCTTTGGGCACTCCAATATTTCTCTTCAACATCCCAGGACTGCAGAATTTTATAATAATTTCTGAAACACATTTTGAATTCAGAAATGGCTTGTGCTGTAGTGAACATAGGTCAGCAAGTGTTCACACTTACGCCATCCAAATGAATTGCCTAAGGATGGGAAAAACAATTTGACAAAACAAAGCAGGTGACTATACAGGTCACAAATATAGGTGACTATAGGCTGTTCTGGTGGACTGTTTATTTTAGATGTTTACTGTAGAAACTTTGGGCTGTAGTTATATTCGAGTTTTCCACTGCTTCACAAAAACCTGAAGAAAACATACACAGTATGAAAATGAGCTAGAGCATATAAAAATGAAAATTCACTGCTGTCGCCCTAAAAATTAAAAAATGAGAAGTAGCTCTATACTTTACATCCTCACAACAATATTCATGAACCTGAATTAAAGAGGTATTACCTTCTTGCACTACATCTTTCTAGCACTTAACAGATGGCTGTTTTCCAACACTGCAACTAGTGTTTGCTTTTTTTCTTTTCCAACTCTGTTTGTTACAGCTTCCACTCCTTCCTTCAAGACAGTGACTTTCTCTTGCCAATTTTTTGTCTCTTATCCCAACAGTTTAATCCTTCTCTACACATTCTTCATTGCAGAGTAATTTCAATGAACAATATGTGGAGAGTTAAGTTAACACCTGAACATTAATTGTAAGATCTGGGAAAGGTGTCACTGCAGAGAGACTGGGACTCTTCTGATGACAACAACCCTCCCTTCCTCTAGTTCAAAGGGAAGTTAAGAAACCAGTAAGAACTTGCTAGTGTGTCCAAACAATTCAAAACATCCAATCACTGAGAACAGCACATACAGGATGAATAATGGGACTTTTTTTTTTTGACAGCTTTTTTTCACCCACTACAGTCTCCTCCTATTGTCATAGGAGATCATGCTTTGCTATCCACCCTTGGTTCTTCTGACCGCTGCTAGCAACAGATAAGGAACATACAGGGCAAAGCAGGGGCACTATTTCCTTACCCTACCACTCCCTTACCTTCAGTGTTTGGATTTCACACACCCATGAATGCTACTTTTACTCACTTCTCTTACTCATCAGTTTCCTGTGTCACATCAGAAAAATCAGTAAGGTGCTACTCTGTATTTCCCAGCTGCACACAAGGGTCTAAGAATCAATGGCGAAAAAGAATAAGATTTGTGACACTTTTCACTTTATCCTTTTTTACAGTTTCATAATGCTTAAGATAAGTATCGGGCCACCTAAATTCTGCAGAGCTATATAGGACAAACTTTTTGACTTCCACTCCGTGTTTAGACAAAAAAGTTTTTATCAGTCTAAAATATCTCAGTTCTCAGGAAGCTACATTAAGGTTGCCTGGGCAGAAAATAAGGGAGGCTAAGGCATCACTAATGCCAAAAACTTTGGGAAATAACAGAGATCTAACTAGGAGACACATCCAGATGTTCCCTGCAGGCAAATCAGGAGCATGCTGCTTCTCAGCAAAATGATTCCCTACGCCACCTCCAAGCCTGGTCTTTTACTTAAACTCCAGCTGTGGCTCATCTCCAAAGCATCAAAATAAAGTTAAAAAAATTGCAGATACGTCTTGCCAGTCACATGCATGTAAGAAATAAACATTTCACACATATACATGAGGAAAAAAAATTTTGTCCGCTCTCCTTGAAGGCAACAAGGTGAAACACGAAGGCTCAACATATGTCAATGATAATTACTTTTATGTGGAACAGAATGCATTAAGGGCATGTTGAAAACAACTCAGGTAACCCTCTGCACAAGGAAGCGTACGCTGAAAATTACACAAAGATGTAGATGCAGCAGACTGGCCTGTGGTCACTAAATGAAGGAATTTCATATGGTTTATACAGTTCACATTTAGGAGGGCTTGGATTTCTAGGCCTATTCTTATTAAAAAACTACTGGGTTTGGATTCTTTGAAGGTTGATGGCACTCATGTAGAAAATTATACTTATTCTACACAAATGAGCTAATATTATCTGAAAAAAAACCCAGGAAAAGTATGAAAATAGCAAGGAATTTTTTTATTTTTGTTGAAGAAACACTGTTTATCTTTACCCCCTGAATTTTAAGTGAAGTGCATAATCATAAGCATGATATTTTATTCAGTCCACACATCTTCACATAGTTATACTGTTAAAAGCTGGAGCCATACTGAGAAGATAGTCACTGAAGTTAGCTTAGATGATCCAGTTGCTCAGACCATACTTCAGGATCTCAAGATCAATCTCTTTGACAATCTACGCAAAATGCTGATGTTCACATATCGTCGTAGTCAATCCCCTATCTCCCCTGCTCAGCTGCTCCTCTGCTACTGTTATCTGTTTCTATGGCAAATGAAGGGCAGTAATAACATAATTTTTGCCCATTTTCAGATAAAAATTTTGCTCCCTCTGGTGGAAGCAGTGAAAGCAAAGATTATTCTCTGAACTCACCTTACCCCACAGAGACCTTAAGCCAAGAAGAAAGCTTTCCTCTCCTAGAACCACTCTCATCTCACAGCAAACTCAAATAGTTCCAATTTAATGACAGGTAACCTCACACATCATCAAGAGAAGTCATTCATTCAACAAGATAGTGCCAGAACTCGAAATGGACCAAGTTCCAACACACTATTTGTCAGACTTCACTTCTGAGAAAGAAGAAAGTAGCAGAGACACAAATACGATGTGAACACAGACAGGAAAAAGAGAAGGCTAGGTGAGAGATGTAACTATAATAAAATCATTCGAGTTGCAACCTCAATGCATTATGCAACACATGATCCTCTAGCAGCCAAGTTTTTATGATAATCCTTCCCATACTTGTCTTTAGCTGCCAGAAGTGGGAAGGACGTAACTACTTCTATTCCCTCTCTTCTCTAACAAGACAGAAGGAATACTGCGGTACATTAACATTCATTCACTCATTCATTAACTTTAAGGACCCAAGATGACACGGCTGTCAACAGGATGCTTCCTTTGCTAAGTAGCAAGCTTAGGTTCTCCAAGAAGTGAAAAAGATAACAGTTCTTATAAGGCTTTTCACCCCCAAGGAGTGAAATTTTTTTTCCTATAACAAAATACAAGAGAAAGGTGTGCAAGTTTGCCTTCCCAGATCTTCTGAGATAATCATAGGTTCTTGTTCACACCAAGCATCTTCCCTTGCACCAAACGACTGAAAATAACAACAGAAAAATTGGAACAAGAAGCCTATCAAATATGCATTAGCTTGTCCAAGTAGTCATTTCAGTTAACTTGGTGCAAGGCAAAACAAGAGCCAAAGGAAAGGTTAACTTAGCAACATATAATACCTTGTTGGGGGATATATATAGAAACAGAAAACAAGTTCTTCTCCATTCCTATAGCTAACTAGCACACTACCACCAAGGAGAAAGATCTAGAACAGCAATCTGCTAAAGCAACAAAGCTTTTCTCTTGTAACACAGTTGGGCACATAGAGGAAACTGCTCTTCTTACACGTGTGTCAAATGGCTCTGGGGGAGCTGTCATCCTCCATCCTTCACTCCAACACCATTCTCAAACAAAGCCGTGCCTCTAGGTCTACTAAGCGTTAAGTAAAAAAATAATCAATTTCTCACACTCAGTCCACACAGAGACGTGGATCTGATTAATTAGTTCAGTCTTAGAGACAGCAGCTTCAGCTTAAACGAAATTTCTACTTCCATTCACTACCAAAAAAGGCAGGGTTCTTCCATCCATTTGTTTAAACACCCAGACAGTAGAGTAACTGACATACGCTACCTGGATTTGTCCTCCCAGTTACACGCCTTTGCCTTCACTAAAACTCTAGAGCAGGATAATTAGACAGTAATGGCTTAAACATAAATGACAGTCACAACATTTTGTATATAAGGATTAGTATCTACTTGTGGTCAAACCTGAAACATAGAAGCAGAGAATCAAAGCCCATTCATCTCCATCAACTGTGAGTGCTGGTATTACTCTGGAGGGCCCATTTCAAGTACCTGCTGTAGTGGTACGACTGCAGCCACAGTACAGATCTGGATCAAGTAGCAGCAACAACCTACCAATCACAAAACTTGTATTCTCTTATCAATGCAGCACTGCTACATTTTCGTACCGAGTACGCGTATAGTATCACTGAATGTCACGCATCATCTCCAAGCACACGCACCAAAGAGTATCAGCGCTGTCTTTTTCTTCTCTGCCCTCATTCTCTTCTTCACTACCTTTGACTTGATTACACTGAACACATTTCACATTCTTTCTGTATTACAAGCTCACTATCAAGACAGACTCTTAAGCTGAGAGGTTACAAAAATCTAACTTTGCTTTTTTGTTTGTTTTAAAATATAGATGCATTCTTCTCACTGCAGCATAATTTTGTAACTCTTCAATTCACACTCCAGTCATAATCAGTGCTCCTCATACACAACTGGACCTATATCATGTATGGCCCACTGATACCTAAAACCAACGTATGTATGATTTTTAACTGCTTATAACAAATCTTTTAAACCATGTGTTTAGCCACCCTCCCTTATGATTATCCCCAAAAGCTTCAACAGAGCTCAAAGAGTATTTTATAAAAGCATCTTGGCTTTACAGGAGCATCTATTGCGAAACATTCAATACAGGGAAGTTTTCCCGGCTTTGATAAAAAGTAACTTTATTATCATCAAAATGCCATACCCACAACATTTAAATAAAATAAATTTGGTAGAAGGCGCACTACGTCAGGAAACAATCAAATTATTGACTACTATTATGAATAGATAATTACACAACACCAGTATCACTGCATATAAAGATGGCCATCTCTTATTGTTTTACAGTACCCTCTAAAAGCTACACATTTTAAGGAAATAAACACACAGGACCTGCCAAGAAGAGTGTACAATCCGCATGTATGAGGCACTGAGCCACATGGTGCCATCGATCCTGGATGCAGGTATCATTACAAGTTGTGCACAGTATCTATTCCATCCCAGCAACTTTAATTTAAACTTGCCCACTTTTGCCAGTTTCTAGAAAGTATTTTTTCAGGTGTATCCTTAACCTAAGATTCTCCCACCTGCATTCAAACAAATGGCCGGGGGGGGTGGGAGGGATGAGAAAAAAGAGCGAGCCTGTAGTTCAGTCACTTCCAAAATTCCGTCACTAGACAGGCTCCTTCCTCTGTACTTTGTCTCCTACTTTTCTCACTTATTAGGTGTACTTCGTAAAACCAAATCATCAAAATCTCCCTCTACATGAGCACAGACTCTTTTCCTTCATGTGTTTCATTCATTCATACATTAATGGAGATCCTCACCTGAAATTTCCTGGGTCTACAAAATTTATAGGAGTTACTTCAGGTTACTTTACTTACATATTTATAAATACATAAATATTCTGTAGACTTAGGTCTACACCACTTCAGCTGTAACCATTTTGTACAACTTCACGCATTAAAACTCCGCAAACCTCGGCTTCCCAACCTCACTCTGCAACCTTCCGATGCTTTGGCGCAGACGACAGGATCGAGCCACCTCCAGGAAATTTTTACGCCACTCGGACAAAAAGACACCCCAGAAACGCTCTGCCCGCGAAGCACCTTCCGCTTCCCCACGGCACTAGGCGCCGCGCACGTTACCCCCCCTCCCCGGCAGGCAGGCAGGGCACTGCTTCGCCTTCGCCATCCGCGCCCAACCTCTGCATCGCTCAGCCCACACCGGCCCCGCTTCCAGCTGCGCGGCCACATCTGCCTGGGGATG
>VZSF01010900.1:139691-190971 GCA_013398295.1 Chionis minor
CGCTGCGGGGCTGCGCGGGGCGGGGCCCCGGCCCGGCCGCCCCTCGCCCGGCCTCGCCTCGCCTCGCCTGGCCGGCGCCGAGGTGTGAGGGCGCGGGGGCACGGGCGGATGGGGGGCGCATGAGGGGACATGGCGTCCTCCTGGAAGCGGGGACGGCCTGACCGGGAGCTCCCCGGGGCAGCGGGGTGCGGGCAGCGCCGGCGCCGGGCAGCGTTGGGCCCAGGCGGTAGCTGTGGAGGTGGTGGCGCAGCAACGTGTGGGCACAGGCGTAGGTTGGGGTGACAAAGAGATCAGCCCCCTACTCCGCTCATAACCATCTCCCCTTCACCAGAACAGACCCAGAGGCAGCTCAGCGGACGCCATGGCAGACAAGGCATGGATACGCACAGGGTGTGAGGACAGCCCAGCACCCTGAAGAAGGCAGAAAAAATGGGTAAAAACCCCTGTTCCTACAGCTGCCCGTCAGCTTAAGGAAGTCTGTCTATCATGGCTACCAGCCACAGTTTTTTAGTTTATTGATGGCCTGTTTCTTAAAACACAGAAACCTGAAATGGTACAAGTGTGAGTGCTTTTTCAGTAGGTGCAACCTCACAGTGCTTTTAGTTTCCTTGAAGAGCAAGAAGCGATGTGGTGATGTTGATGGTAATAAATTGGTATGCAGCACAGCTCTTCCACCTGTCCAGTCAATGCTATACAGTGAGAAATGGAGTGAAGTCTTCAGTGAAGGCTTCACATTAGGAAGTGCAGAAAACTTTACCAGATGAGCTTGTGCAGTAAGGCTACTTATTAAATCGTTCTGGTTTAGTGCCCTGCCTGCCTCTTTTATGTTAGAGCTTTCTGTTGCGTTAGTTTTTAGTTTTAGCTTACGAAATAAATGTAACCTTAGTTCTAAATGATGTGATGAAGGAGCCTTCAAAGGAATATATTGCCCTTACCTGTAAAACTGCTCAGGAATCCTGGGTCTCGAGAGAAAGCCGCAGGTTATTCCTTGCACCTTATTAAACATTTTTTTATAATTTCTGTATGTTATACCTCTAAACCGTGCTGTGATCAGTTAATTTACCCTCAACGCAAAAATTTTGCCATTTTAAATATGTGAAAGATGAAATGCCTTGTCCAGTATCATGCTTACAGTCTGAACCATGTCTGGAGTAGTGGCTAGGTATAGTGATTTACATAGCCATTTAAGTTTGCCGTTAATGCTAATTGGTAGTAGCAGGAAAATGGAAGTAAGTGTAATTATCTGCAAACATCCGTTGTTTCTCTTACTGAATTGCAGGCCACACTCTGTACTTATGTTTTAGCTTGTGGTAAGGTCTTTTGTCTGCATTTAAAGAGACCGGTTAATAGGTACAAATAAGTGGTTTTAATTAGATTTCTTCACTGCATGACAGGCAATTACAATTGTGGTAGCATCTGCAGTTTCAGAAGCAATAGCATGATGTTTTCGTAGTAAAGCAGAGAGAGCTGCTTTCAGAAAAGGGGGAAAAAAACCCCTTTCCCTATTAATTCTGAATCAGTCCCTTATATCTAAACCTGCAAATTATATATACTTGTGAGTAACTTCATAGGAGTGCAGTGCCACTAGGCTCAGTACAGTCTGCATTACACTATACATATATGTATATAAAGACTAAGCTTGTTTTATCTGGTTTTCTTTTATTGAGGAGACATATACCTTCACACAAATTTTTGGCAATCTTAACCTAAACATTCTCGGATGAAGCGACAAAAAAAGCTGCTTTAGAAAAGGCAGATGATAGCTAATTCTGAATCATAGTCTAGTCACAAGAAATTATTCCGGTGCATCTATATAAATCCATGGAGGTGGTGTTACTGAGACTTCCATGAAATATTCGCAGCAAATAATTGACCTACTGAATGTACTTCTTGCTTTCAATTAACAAAATGCCTGAGAACATGCTCATGACATCACTGATAGCATAATTGTCAGTTGGTTTTAAAACACAGCCCTTGATTTTCTGGTAATTTTTATTCTTTTTTCAATGTATGTATTCATGCAGTGCTCAGAAAATATAAAAATATGCTTCCCCACAGGACTTCTTAGGAGTTCATACTTGAAAGGTACATTGATCTATACTGTAAATCACAGTATTATTATAAATAGTTTGCAGCTATGGCATTAAGTTACATAATTACATCTTTCACAAGTTTCCATTGGAGAAATGTGGTGTTTGGGGAAGATGTTCTTGTTCTCTTATTTAGGAAGGTGTGCATTGGGGAAGACAACGTCAAAGAAATACATCTTGAAAAGAGTCACAAAATAGTAGTACCTTTGTAGTGACAGGGGAGGTTGGTTACATGAAAGAACAAAAGGGGTCCTGCCCCACAGGACCTTTGTTCACAATTAAAAGTGAAGCGTACGGACGTTGATTGAGAAGAAAGTGACAGGAAAACAAGCATTTTCTGCCGGAGAAAAAGTAGCCTGTCTTTAATGTCTGCTGTAAAATGTATGGTGAGGGCTTTACAGGCACTGCTGTAAAACCGAGTCATCGGCTTTTCTTGGTTTTTTTGAAAGAAGACTTTATTACATATGTTTTCAGAGAACTTCCTGCCTGTGTGAGAATACTACGTTGTGTGGGGAAGAGGAAGCATTGGCTGGCGACAGGTAGCATTCCACGTCACATTGACACAGTTACAGTGCAATTAGTCCTGAAAGTTAAATGATGCTGTGAAAAAGCAGGCTGGCAAGTGGTACAAAGAAGCTAATGTACCCAGAGTACTGAATCTATAAAATTTCACATAAGTAGGACAGTCCTCAGTTAACATTACGTACTTCCCTACTGTTTTATATATTTGCATGTAAGTGAAGAAGTGGTACTTCCACAGAGAAATTCCTTCCACCAAAGGCTGTCAGTCAAAATGCAGGAGGACGTGTTGATTTAAATAATCCCCGGAGAGTGGCTTAGCACAGCATGAGATTCTGATGTTCTGCCATTAGGTTTTTATGGTCCCATAAGTGCTCATAGTTCTTAGGTATAAAAATAATCACAAAGGCATCTCTCAGCCCTACAGAGATTACTTAATCTATCAGAATATGTAACAAACACTAGAGGTTTCCTGTGAACTTTGTTTATTTGAATGACAATTTAAGATATTCAGGTGTTTACAATACCAGTCTTCCCATGTGACAGTATACAATAAAGAACAAAAAAAGAGCTGTGGCAGAGGACAGGAAGGGGCAATGGAACTGAGTTACTAGATGCACCATTGTGTACAGTTCTTGTTCCTCTGTTTGCTTGATCAGGTCGTTCTAGGAACATATTCACAGTCAGAAAACAGGAATAATTATTGAAACTCCTTTTAGCAAAGTAGATGAAAAGGAAAATGGGTTTCAGTATTAGCTATAGAGGGGCGATCACTTTCCCACAGTAAAGTCTTATTTGAGTCTAACCTATCTGGCTTTGCTTAACCTAAAATATTTGCAACTTCATTCTAGAGAGAAGAATATTTCTGCAAAAGCCGGTGCTAGTCAAACTGAATTACTGTTCATACAAAATCTACTATTAAAATGTTGGCATTTGTTTGTATCTTTGTCTCATCCTTCATCCAAAGCAGTCTTTTGCCATCCCGTCAAATATTCTGTACAGCACAAAAAGCCTCAGCCATTTTCTGAATTAATAGGATTTTTAATTAGCCAGTTCTGCTATATTAGTAATTTAGCGCCGAGTGTGATTCCTGTTAATATTAGTAGGAATTCTTCAGGATGATATGGTTGATTGCCAGCTCAAGTAACATTTGTTTGTCTCTCTATTTATTAGGAAAAATATAAATACCTTTCTACATCTACAGTTCTACAGGTTCACTAAAATCTCCCTGGGCTCTTTTATAGGAGAACACTTTGGCTTTAGATATTTGACTTGTTCTTTTGTGTTGGGCTTAGAGGTGCTCTGAGAACGAGCAAGTTTCTCTGCTTTTAAGGCAGCAATCAGTTTCTATTGTAAAACTGATTTGGACCAACTTTCTTTCCTCTAAGTGCCTGTAAATTCTGTGATGGGGAAATGCATTGCTGTCTCTCGAAAACTTGGACTCATGTTCAGTTCAGACTATTTTGGTTTTCAGTTCTAACACGATGTCTGTTAACAACATCAGACAGAGCTTGTAAAGAAGGATGAGTGAGACCTCGCTTTATGGTTCAGCTGTAAATATCAACTCTCAGGTACAGATCTTAGAAATGATAATTTTCTTGCTGAAGGAACTCCCTGCTTTCATGACAAGGACAAGCCAACTGACTTCAACAAGACGTTACTCTTATACATGAGTGAGTTGGCTTTTCAAAGCAAATTCTACTCTAAAATTCTTTATGGGAAACAGTACAAACTGACAGCATACAGCATTTCAGAGTGTAATAACGAGTGCCACATGCAATTGGAGTATGGTCACACTGATGACTGAAATAAAAGCCCCATTTTCAGAACTCAGAACAAAAGCAGTGGACTTCAAAGCTAAGTTACGAGTTAAAGAACAGACATTTTGAGCTTAATGAAGTGATCGGATGGGAGAGGCTAGTGACAACCTTGCTAGTAACCTACTACTCCTACTACTATAAAACAGTAGTAAAGAACTGACAAGTCTACCTTTTTTATTGATTTAACTATAAAAAGCACACTTATATTAAACGCATATCAATAAATCTGCAGTGAATACATCATTTATTTTAATCTCCTGTCATAATGTAACAGCAGGCCACGGGAATAACTGCTTTTATCAAGTTTCTCAGGTTTCTGGATTGCCTTTGTATTGTGTCTCCTTGGCTGAAAGGGGAGACGTGACTTTTCTCGATATCTGATGTTACAGGTTCTCAAACTGATCCTTGCTGCTTAGAGAGCTCAGTTCCCAAGGTTCCTCCCACTTACACTAGGTGAGCGCAACAAGATAGAACAAAGACTCTTCTTTATTTGGATTAATTGTTTCTGAAATAATAATATGCCTTATTCATCCCAGAGTTGCTGAAGAGTTGCTTTTAATGCCAAGATAAGCTTCCAGAGTAAAACAAGTTTATTCTAAGAGCAAAGGTTGACGCGTAGGAGGGAGTGCAAGGTAAATAACAAAAATGCAATTTAAAATTAAGCTTACCAAATAAGCTTCCTTTCAGTTGCTTCAGATTCACAGTTAACTTAAGAGAAAGAAAGGAAGAACTATGGAATTTTCTTTTTCTGTCCCCCTGGACTGGCTCGCCTTAAATAGCTTTCTCAGTCCATATGATCATTGCTACTTATACTTTGGATGGTTCTCCCTATTCTTATGAATTACTAATCAATCCTGATTGTATTTCTGCTCAGTAAGAAATAGGAATTTTCCGTTGACGGGCTTCTGGGGTTAGTCCTTGTGCATACATTTGAGCTTAAATTACCCTCCTCTTTTTTGGAACATTTTTAAAGTTTTTGTCATAAGATGTCTTCAGTGTCCATGCATCTTATTAGCTTTATTGCCTGCCATTCATTTTAAATTACTTATGAAAATTGCACGTATCAACAGTAGAAACGACAGGGTTGGTCATGCAACACTTCATTCCCACCCCTCTTATCATTCCCACTATCTCCTTCTCCACACACGGTTTTGAGGCTCCTGCTCTTAAAATTCCTCCTTTGCTACCTCTGACTCCAACAGCGTCCGTGAGCGCAGCTTGAGGTACCTCCTCTCTGCCAGCCAGTAAATCATGTCGGGCTGTTTAGTGGCCAAAACGGGTGGTGTGTGTCAGAATCCAGCTGAATGTCAGGTAATGAATGGGAAGTCGGTACTCAGGATGTTAGGCCTGTCAGCCGCACCTTGGAACAGCCAAGTGCAACTGAACTTGTCACCGGGTCAAAGCCTGAACGTTTCTGCAATCGTTCCAGGACCCACCTGGTTCCCCAGTGGCTTTCTCCGGCTTTGTATGATGAGCAAGAAGGCGTTGCCGTTCTGTTCTAGTGGGTGAGCCTTCGCTTTTGCGAGCGGCGGGATACGGGAAGCTGTGCTCAGCTCAGACACCTAGAGACCGGAGAGGAAATGGTCCTGGAGCATCGCGCTGGTCAGCCACTAAATGTAAAAAATAATTCATTGACATTTAATTTTGTTAGTTGCATGTCCCCCAACATTTTCCAAATGCAAATTTGTGAGATAACATGCCGATTTTGGCTGGGATAGAATTAATTTTCTTCCCAGTCGCTGGTATGGTGCTATGTTTTGGATTTGTTCTGAAAACAGTCTTGCTAACACAGGTATGTTTTCATTACTGCTGAGCAGGGCTTACACACAGTCAAGGCCTTTTCTGCTTCTCACACCACCCCAGCAGGGAGTAGGCTGGGAGTGCACAAGAGGCTGGGAGGGGACGCAGCTGGGACAGCTGACCCCAACTGGCCGAACGGATATTCCATACCCTGTGACATCTGACTCCGCAATACAAAGCTAGGGCAAGAAGAAGGAAGGTGGGGACATTTGGAGTGATGGCATTTGCCCTCCCAAGTAACCATTTGTCCTGGTGTGAGCGACACAGGACTAATTTCTTTCCTAATGCTTGGAAAAGCTATATTTGTGTAAGACTCTAGTGCCTGAATTAGTGAAGATATTTACCTTATGGCCAGTGATGGTGTGCGGGTTTCAAGGTCTCAGTGTTTTCGAGCTCACCAGGTGCAGGGATGAGGAGGAGTGAGACTCGGGCACTTGACCCAAGCTGGCCAACAGCATTATTTCATACCGTGAGTGTCACATTGAATATAAATTAGAAAGTCTGCTGCGAGGTAGGGGTTTTTTCCCCGTTGCTCACGCTCTCCCCTTGATGGCTCCCCCTTGATGGCTCTCCCTTGATGGTGGCGATCCAGAGGACTTCTTGCCCTGGTGCTGGATCCCTGGGGCCTTCCCTTCCTCCTGAAGCTGTAGCACTCCCAGTGTCTGACATTTACTGTCCACTGCTGGGAGTGCACAGCTTCCGACTGGTATAGTTGGCTGAGTATCATCCTTGTACAGTATATATGGGTATCGGGATCAATATGGGTTCCTTTGTGTTAGTACCGTTAATTATCCAGTTCTATCCTATTAAATCTGTTTATCTTTCAACCCCTGGGTTTTCTTGTTTTCTTCCCGATTCCCCTTCCTGGGTGGGGAGGGGTCATCGGGTGAGAGAATAATTGTCTAAGCGACAATAAATTGTTATGGGTTTTCTCAAACCATAACACCATTACACATGATGGAGCCCTGCTTCCCTGGAGATGGCTGAACACCTGCCTGCCGATGGGAAGCAGTGGATTAATTCCTTGTTTTTCTTTGCTTATGAGTGTGGCTTTTGCTTTACGTATTAAACTGCCTTTATCTCAACTCGTGAGTTTTCTCACTTTTGCTCTTCGAGTCTATCTCCCGTCCCACCAGGGGGACTGAGCAAGCGACTGTGTGGTGCTGAGTTGCCAGCTGGGGTTAAACCACAACAGATAATAGTCATAATAACATAGTCCTCCCCACAACACGCCCAAAGCTTTAATGAGTGATGTTCTGGGAACAGTAGCCAAAGATGTCTATTAGTATTCATGTTTCTGAGAATTACTTTGAATCATATAGAAGCTCAGCTCTATGTTCCATTTATATAAGCAGTGTTATTTGCATAAGTAAAGCCCTGAGTTTGTTCAACCATTCACTCAAACAGCAGTATCTCTAAAATTGCAATATGTGAGCCTGATACGCTCTAGGACATAAATTTATTTTTTTCAGAAAACCTATCTAGGAAACTGAAGAAGCTTTTTAGTAAATTGAGTATACTAATCGATACATATAAATTCATTTTTTTTCCTTGTCAGTTCAGTTAAATGATTATCACATTAGATATATTTATTGTGCTGTATTTTATGTGGTGTTTCATTCTTTTGACCCCTAAACTGTACGTAAGAGCAGAGTTCAGCTATTTTGTCCTCCATGATTTTTGAAACTTGTGTTTATGATGGTAGCAAATTTAACATGATTCTAAACTCTACTTTAATTAGGGGTGATATTTAGAGCCATGAAAGATTAAACAGCCTGAAGGAACAGGCAGTATTCCATCTCTTGCTTTAAGTTGGTAACACCCTCATGACTTCTATGCAGATTAGGATATATGTCTGCGTATAACAAAAACTGTTCATAACATCAGCTTGCTGTACCCTGTTACGGAGAACAGAATAGCCCGTAACATTTTGTCCACGTGGCTTTCTTGTAGAGATCATATCTGTCTGACATGTTGCTGTTTGTTTTGTTTCATCCTGCTCCTAGTTTTGACATTTTTATTGACAAATTATGATTACATTTACTTTTAATAAGGAATTGTGAGTACTAAAGATTTCATAGGAGCACGGGCTGTATTTCCTTGTCTTGTTTAAATGGGAAGTACAATATTAGAAAATTGAGAGAACAATTAAAAGTTTCACTGTTCCTGGTTTTCTTCTAAAAGTACCACATCAAAGTGAAATTCCGTGAAAGAACGTAGAACAGACAATAAATTTAGAAATACAAAGTTATTCTGTGGAAATCACTACCAGAAAATAAAAGCCATTTTAAAAAATACCAGCAATGGTAGACATAGTTTAAAATTACAAGGGATATAAATATGTAAGCCTTGGACTTTTAGTTATTAAGCTAAGCAATTGCTCTCTGTTCTGTGGAAGAAACTTCTGTGTAGCTATGTATGTAATTGACTTCTCAGATTTTTTGCACCTTTTTTGAAAGATGAGAGGGAGAATGCTAGACCACTAATCTGATTCCCTGCCGCTGTAAAGTTGTTCCGTCTCTTCCTAACTATACCCCTTTCTATTACAGACTTACTGTGTCAGAGTGAAAAAATGCTAACTGTGGGATCCTGTGGTATAGAACGTTGCAGGAGACCCATGAAGCTGAATGGAACCCTGTTCCTGCAATGCGCCAGTCGAGTTAGTATCATGAACCATGTGATTGATGTTCTTGGGACTGCACTCCCTGCTGTTTTAAACAGGAAGCTTTTCCAGTATCGCTTCAGTTCAGTGAGCAAGGCCACTTCCTTAACAATACAATAACAGGAATTTGATCAGAAACTTCAAAATTCAGTTCTCGAAGGCATGAAGATGATTGCTTTCATCCTTGCATTATCTCCAGTATTTAGGTTCAAAAGTTGTGGGGTATGTTTAAAAAAAAAAAATGTTTTCCTCATATTCTTTTCACAAGGAGGAATCTGTTTTTCTTATGATTGTTAAAATATTGTTCCAGTTTTGTGAGAGATTTGTTATTCTTTCTTTCCCTAGACTAGACTTGTGTTGCCAATATCACAATATGATTCTGCAGGAAAATGCCGTCAGCTACTTCTAATGGTTTTTCATCTTTTAATATCTATATGTGGTTCACCACTAAGAACAGTAGTTTTAGACAGATATTGTGCAGGTTGCTCAAGAGGCAACGCTCAGTCACTGCCTGTGTTCATTTGCTTCTTCTAATACAGATACAAGAAATATTACAGCTAAATAAAACTGAATTATTTATACTGCAGAACTAAATTATCTCCCTTGGTTTTTACTGGAAAGATTTGCTTTCAGGGATCCCAGGCTGTGGAAATCAGTGGAAAAATCTGAAGCTCTGAAGACGTAACCTCAGTTGAGAAGAATTGAGTTAGGAAGCATTTAAACAAATAAAGCATATGCAAGTTTGTAGAATTCGGTGGGATTCATCCATGCTTGCAGGGTCACTCTCAATTACAGCTGGAAGGTCACGGCAATCAGATGAGATTCCTGGGGACTATAAGAAAGCAAACATCCCACCTGTCTTCCAGAAGGGCAAGAAGGAGAATCCAGGGAACTACAAGCCAGTTAGTCTCACCTCAGTCCCTGGGAGAGTAATAGAGCAACTCTTCACGGAAACTGTTTTCAAATATATCATGGACAAGCTGATTAGGAGTTGTCAGCATGGATATAAGCAGGGGAAACCATACCTGACCCATCTGGTAGCCTTCTGTGATGAAACAACTGGCTTTGCTGATGAGAGGAGAGCAGTGGTTGTTGTTTATCTTGACTTTAGCGAGGCTTTCGACATTGTCTCCTATAACATCCACGTCAAGAAACTAATGAAGTACAGACTAGATAAATGAACAGTGAGGTGGACTGAAAACTGGCTGAATGTTGTGCTCAAAGGGTTGGGCTGGGCACAAAGTCCAGCTGGAGGCCAGTCACTAGTGCAGTACCACAGGTGTTGATACTGGGGCCACTACTGTTTAACCTCTTCATTAAGGACCTGGATGATGGAGACAGAGTGCACCCTCAGGAGGTTATAGTGAGGTGGGGGGCAATCTCCCAAGTAACAAGCAATAGGACAAGAGGAAATGGCCTCAAGTTGCGCCAGGGGAGGTTTAGGTTGGATATTAGGAAAAACTTCTTTACTGAAAGGGTTATCAAGCATTGGAACAGGCTGCCCAGGGAGGTGGTGGAACCACCGTCCCTGGAGGGATTTAAAAGACGGGTAGACATGATGCTGAGGGACATGGTTTAGGGGTGGTTTTGGCAGTGTAGGTTTATGGTTGGACTTGATCTTGAAGGTCTCTTCCAACCCAAGTGATTCTGTGATTCTGTGACTCAGCAAGTTTGCAGGCAATACAAAGTTGAGACAAGTGCTTGATAGACCAGACGGATGTGCTGCCATTCAGAGGGACCTCAAGAGGCTAGAGAAATGGGCAAACCTCATGAACCTCATGAAGTTCAACAAAGAGAAATGCCAAGACCTGCAGTGGGTGAGGATTAACTCTGTGCACTTGTACACTTTGAAGGCTGGAAAGTGTCATTGCAGAAAAGGACCCAGGGCTCGTGATGCACAAAAAATTGACTATGAGCCAGCAATGTGTGCTTACGGCAAAGAAGGCCAACAACATCCCGGGCANAGAAATGGGCCAACCTCATGAACCTCATGAAGTTCAACAAAGAGAAATGCCAAGACCTGCAGTGGGTGAGGATTAACTCTGTGCACTTGTACACTTTGAAGGCTGGAAAGTGTCATTGCAGAAAAGGACCCAGGGCTCGTGATGCACAAAAAATTGACTATGAGCCAGCAATGTGTGCTTACGGCAAAGAAGGCCAACAACATCCCGGGCATTGCCAGCACGGGATTCTTTCTCTCCAGTGAGGCACTGGTGAGACCACACCTCGAGTGCTGCGTCTGGTTCTGGGCTCCCCAGCACAGGAGATACCTGCACGTACTGGAGTAAGTTCAGTGAAGGGTCACAAAGATAATTAAGAGAACGGAGCATGTGTCATACAAGGAGAGGCTGAGAGAGCTAGAATTCTTTAGCCTGGAGGAGAGAAGGCTCAGTAGATCTTACCAATGTGTGTAAATACCGAAAGCGAAGTAGTAAAAGACAACAGAATTGGCATCTTTTCACTGCTGCCCAGAAAAGACAAGTGGCAACGGGCACAAATTAAAAGACGGGACATTCCACTTACATATATGAAATAACTTCTTTACAGTGAAGGTGGTCAGACTGAAACAGGTTTCCCAGAGGCATCATGGATTCTTCAGCCTTGGAGATCCTTGAAACCCAACTGGATAAGGTCCTGATCAACCTGCTGTGGTTGGCCTGTCTTTGAGCAGGGTGGGGCCTGAACTAAACAATCTGATGAGGTCTCTTCGTGCCTCAACTATTACTATTCTGTGATTCTAACAAATTAGGATAGCCAGAAAGGCTTGAGATAAAGTCAGTCGTTTACAAATGGAGCCTAGGGGCATAAGGAGCCAGGTAAATCCTTGAGGTAGATTGTTGGCCAGGAATTTCTCTTCGAGAATACAGGATTTGTGCATATCATGAGTGACATACACAAACGGACAAATGCTTGCACAACAGACTTCAACGGTTCCCTTTGGCACTCTATGCTAAGTTGCTAATAGACATCCTCCAGACTGGAATTTCCAATTGTAGAGAGACTTTTGACTGAAAAAGTAATTGAAAATCCTTTTCAATTTCTGTTGAAATCTGTTAATTCAAGGAACCTGCTGGGAAACCATACAATTCAGCCATGCACAGACTTGTGTTTGTAATGTGTGCTTGAAGAACTCGATTAAACAATTAAACTCCAAGAAATTGCAAGTCGTGGCTTTTATGTATATGTGCAACAATGTCACTAAATAAAGGGGGAATAACATAAAGATGCTTCTCCCAACCCTTTTATGGAATCTTTTTATAATAGCTCACATACACTTCCTGGCTTTTGGAATTGTCTGGGCTGATGCCATGTTTTGGGTAGTGCTTAGGGTGGTACTTGGGTAAATCAGTCCTTTTCCTGCAGTTTATTCCTAGCTGTGGTTATACCTACTCTGGATTAAGTTCTCTTCCCTTTTATTCTTTTTTTTTTTTGGTGTCCTTTATTTCCCTTTCCATTGGGGCATGGCACAGCACATATTTGGAGCCACACCACACTTAAGCTTCAGGTTCTCCCTTGGATGAGAGATTCTAGAGCCGTTCTTCAACAATTCAGACATTTCTCTGGATCCATGCTGTCAGCTGTGCAGGCCTTACCGGAGATTCAACAACTTCTCTTTTCTTTCCTGATAGGCTCCAACAGTCTTATTTTGGCTAATGTGCAATTAATCTGTCCAGAACAACTGCAAAGGCTTTCCCTTTTCTCTTCAGTAACAGATGGGTGCTTTTTGGGAAAGAAGATAAAGGCTGGACCTGTATTTCTCAGCCATCTGCTTCCTTGATGACCTCTGTCTTTGAACTGTGTTATGGAAGAGGACTAGTAGGGTCTCCAGCATTATGGTTCTACATAAACAAATAAAAAGGCATGGTTCCTGCTCTAAAATTTTACTGTAAAAAAAGAGAAATGCTATGAAAATCAGTTAAATCATTGAGGCTTGATGCTGGTATGTAAGCTCAACAGCAATAAAGCTGCATCACGTAAGAAAGTATTCATCAGTTCAATCTTTGCAATACATAACCATTTATCTCGTGTAAATTTCCACCCATAGATCCTAAAATAATGCAAAAATTTCATATATTAAATTTTGCAGCACTAGAGAATAGAAGCATATGTATGCGTTTTACGCCTGACATGAAAAAGCTTGTTGACAGATATGCTTGTGCAGAAGGGATTACAAGGTCTATGCTGATTAACTGCATCGTTCTCCCACTTGCTCATATATATATACTTGGGTTTGTCCTGTAAGTTGCGAAATGCAAAGCTCTTTTTTTTTTTTTGGTCCCACGCTGCTTTCTGGCACTTACGCGAAGTCATAATACCCATGTGTACGCTATGCTGCTTGGAACTGTATTATTGGGCTGTATTATCCTGGGAGGAGCATCGCAGGTTTCCTACAAGACCCAATGAAACAGCCTTTTCCCTTTGGAAAAGTGACTTGTGTTTGTTTATTAGCCCAAAGCTAGAGGCTATTTTAATCCCAAAAAGTCTGCACTTTACTGATTTAGACTCAGACTTTCATGCTTAGTGCTGAGGAGAAAAAAAGAAAAAAAAAATGCACGGTTCTTCTTCATGTCTGCAAGTCCTGTTTTCTTTTCGGGGGACAACACAGAGACATATCGCACAGAGACATCACAGCGCTAAGGAGGAGGTAAAGCAGGAAGGAAGCGGTACAAATGTGGAAGATCTAATACATGGCTACATAGTGGGCTTTTCAGAGCAGGGTAACTATCGTTGCCTACATTGTTCATACTTCTCGCGGCAGACAGAACAATACCAGTGATCCTGGAAACTCTGCCTGAGGAACCTGCCTCAAATCTCTAGTGTCTCAGTCAAGAAATGGCAGAGATCAGCTGCCCTGGACTGGTGTTGGCAAGTGAACTATTAGACTCAATAGATAAACCATGTTCTGAGGAACACACCTGAAATATTAGCTAGCTTTTAGAATGTTCTTGTTATGGGATACAAATGTCCGCTTGATTGCACCATTTGAAAGAGCTGAGTTAACCTCAAAAAGCAGTATTGCTTTGTCCTGCAGCATTAGGAGGCTGTTGAGGAACGTTCGTAAACATCCATTTGGATGAAGGCTCCACTTCACCATGTTCTGAAACAAGTGAGCACTCACCTCCTTGGACAGCCAAAACTTATCCCACACATACAATTGTCTGTCGCAGTTCAGGAAGAACTGAACCTGTTATCTTCTGACATGGTCTGGAAGTAACCTCACACAATAGGGACACGCAGAACATTTTGTTCTTGGTTGTTCAAAGATAGTAGAGTTCCACGGTCATAAATCAGTCACGTCAGCAATGTTGACCTAGGCCAAGAGAGACTAGTGAAATTAATGTTGAACATGTTTGCTTCCCTGCTTTTTACAGGTGCTTTAATAAGTAATTGCCTGCAACCATGTAGAGTGTTACGTTGCAAAAGACCTTGCAACACATTGTCCTCATTTCTTGCAGGCCCCGTGGTCTATATTTGCTTAAGCTTCTAGTGTCTGGGGCTGTTCTTCTGCCCTGGTTGTTTTGTCACAGATTAATTTTTTGGACTTTATTAGGCAAGCATTTAATTACTGTGAGGAACAATACGGCATGTTTAAACAGAGAACCACACTAAATTCACAAAGCATACAAGAAAGTATTTAAGCCCTGTCAGATCGCTAAGAAAAAGTAAATGAACTTTTCAGTTGTGGGAATGTATGCAAACAAGCCAAAATTCACCTTCTGAAATGCTAGGACTGGGGCCGAGTTGTGATTTCTTCTCCATTTGAGGATTTTCTTTTCCTCTGCACCTCTTCTTTATTTGGCATGGACTGCAGAAGTTGCCTGACCACTATGTGAGGTCACACAAGCATCTCATAAAACGCTCGTCTTTCTTTGTCTTTTTTGTTCTCTGGGAAGCAACAGAGCAAAGCTCCAGAGGAGTTTGGGACGCCTGCCTGCGTACCTGGAGGGCACTTGTGAGACGAGGAGCACGTGTCCTGTGTCTGTAGGAGCTGTTTCTCAGAGCCCTGGCAAAAGTGCCAGTGCTGGCAGAACATACTCTTGTTCCTGCATGAGTGTTTATGGACCTTTATCACTGAACAAATGCCCACAGTGTTTCTGGACTGCCTCTACCAAAGAATTTCTCTTTCAAGAACCCCACCAGGGTTCTCATATGTGATTCTCATATGCCTGCAATAACTTGTTCGATATTTTGCCTCTTAATTTGGGTATAGAGGTGCATTTTCTTCTGGCCTGACACTCTGCTGGCCATGTGCTCCTGCTCCTCAGTGTCTACAACGGGAAAAAACCGTCCCTGCAGTATTCCTTTCCAGATAGCAAGATATGGATTTTCATTGTGAGAATTAATTACTTCTTTATTACAGGCTGTCAGTTTGCAGATTTAATTTTATTTTGTGGCATATCACCTTTGAGCTCAGCGGTCCTCAGAGGTTTCTAGTAAAATCATAGAATCATAGAATCATAGAATGGTTAGAGTTGGAAGGGACCTTAAAGATCATCAAGTTCCAACCCCCCTGCCATGGGCAGGGACACCTCTCACTAGAGCAGGTTGCTCAAAGCCCCATCCAGCCTGGCCTTAAACACTTCCAGGGATGGGGCCTCCACAACTTCCCTGGGCAAAAGGCAACAACAGGCCATATTGCGAGAAGGTGGTTTTTATTTGTTGCTTTATTTAAATTATTTTTACAAGCTTACTGACTTCCGATGGAAAGTGATTTGCCTCTCAGCATTAATGCGGCTAAACAGGTAACTAGAGCCTCAGCCTTGGGCCTTTTTGACCTTCTTAGAGCCTGGGCAACCCACTGGGGATATAAATATCTTAGAGATCCCTGAATGAGGAGAACAGGAAATCTCTGAGACCAGTGTGGCCTGAGTGTTCTCTTCAGGCTGTGTGCCAGGTTTTTTAAAAGCCTTATGAATGCTCAATATTTGAGTAAAGCAAGAAATATTCTCAGCTATGGGAGCTTGAACACCAACTGCACTATTAATTGACCAAACTCATTGCCTAAAACACCTTCTCCCTTAGATGTTGTCAACTATTACTTCATATCTGGATCTGGAAGAGCGCTGATCTGAAGGAACTACGTTTTGAATGATACCTGTGAGCCAGCCTTCCCACAAGAACAGCTTATCTGCCACAGCAGGGGGAGAAGTGAGTGGTTTGCAGTTTATCAGCAGGCTCTCCCATGGTACAGCTCTACAGTTGGGAATCCTCAAAGGAACCCTTGCCAAAAAGCATTGGCTGCTGCACTGCCTGGGACGGCTTCCACCTAAACCTAAACCTAAAAGCAGTACAGACCTCTAGTGCCTTTTAACATTAACAAATGTCACCCGTAAGGCAGCCTCACCATTGAAGAGCTAAATCACAACTTAACTTTGCTAGGACTTTTCCTTAGACTAATTCACAAGCACTATGCTTATGCAGATTATAATGATGATTGTTGTTGTTATTATTATTGTTATATTATTATTATTGTTGTTATTATTCAGGTTGCAATATTTCCCACACACCACAAACCGTCGTCTTCCCTTAGGGGACAACCCTCTATTAAAACAGATACAGTTCATGTAAATGAACCCAAGAGAAAGAAGTTTTAGGAGATCGTTGCCTGAACAGTCCTGCAGCATTGGTGCTGTTGTGTTTGGGTCATTGAGACTGTGCTGGAGAAGCGGCTCTGTCATTCTCATGGGTCCTGAAACAGCAGAAGTGTGAAGAAATTGGCCAGCGAGTACTTAAAGTATTTAAATTTGTTTTAGGGGAAAACCATCAGACTAGATAGTTGCCTTTGCAGATCAGCATACCACGCTGGCTGGAGGCAGCAGTCAAAACGCAGCACAAGCTGTCAGCTGCTTCTGAAAGTTATTTTCCATGTGTACAAGTGCTGTAGCCATAACAAAACCAGCTTTTTTTTTTGTTTGCTATTTGAATATTTATGCACATAATCACATATTTAAAAATATTTTAACTTTTGTGTGGCAATTGCTGAGATGTGTTTCATTAATATTTTTTGTTCCCTAAAAAATAACACCATGGCAATTGGAGGTGATGTAATTGCTGTTTACGTATATAAACCCGCCTCTGGTTGGCAATCATCCAGGCAAGTAGCAGACATAAACCCATTCCTTGATTTCTTCCATAGGTGAAACCCCGTCTGTCTGTGAGGAGGAGAGAATCCTTTCTAACAGCAAGACTCCCTGTAGCTGTCTATCCAGAAATCTCCTCCCTGTTGTAAAGAAGTTTTCTTCAAACAATAGCAAAGGTGTAAATCAGTGCTTACTGCTTTGGGGGTCTCATTCAGAGCACAGAAGGATCTCTCCTGGTGCACCAGGTCCCCCAGGAACTCTTTTAGCATCTGGGGGAATTGTTTGTTGAGGCGGTTGCTCCAGATCGTGTGTTGGGACACGGGGGCCATGTTTGTGTCATGGCAACGCTCAGTGGCATGCCGTTCAACTCTTCTCCCTTTTTTCTCCACTGAAAAAGGGACTTGTGGGGGGAAAAAAAAAAAAAAAGGGTTGGGGAAATCTCAGGCTAAAGTAATACAAGCACTTTGCTGGGCTCTGCGTAGCAAAGGCTGGAAGCCAGGGCATGCCCAGGCACAGCTCAGGCCCGTTGCCTTTCAGGAAGCTGGTGTCACACGTCTGATGTTCTCCTGGGATTGCTGTGCGCAGCCTCCCTCAGCGTGGCACTGCCGCGAGCTGCTTGATATATCAGCTGAAGTCACGAGGCCTGTCGTGGCCCTGCTGGGATCTGACCAGGATTGGACTGCGCTCTTCCCACCAACCAGCTGTACGGCAGGAACGCGGATGACTTGGGCTGGCAGCCTGGAGCAGCCTGCGGTAATGAGAGGCTGGAGGCCAAACACGGAGTCGAACAATACTGCCTCAGTAAAACAGTGGGATGGGAAAGTTTGTCCAAAACGGCAGAAGAGCCGGAGATTTGGGGATGGCGAGTGAAGGACGAGTCCCAGCTTAAATGCCAGCAGCTTGTGGTTCTGCTGCAGCCACGGTGGAAAGGAGGAGGATGAAGTGGGGACGGCAGCTGAGGCGGGTGTAGGCATGAAATCTGAGCTCCCCGCTCAGCTGGCCCTGACGCCACAGAGCAAATATAGGAGCGGGGAAGGCTGGTCTCCGGTGGTCTGGAGAGGAGCGGGAGCGGGAGCGGGAGCTCACACCCAAGCCCAGCCGGGCACGCGCTTCCCGGCGTGTGCTCCAGGAGGCCCGGCCCATGGCAGCGCTGGCGGAGCTGCCGGAGCGCCGTCGGGCGGATTTGTGACTGTGCCGCCCCGCGACGCGGCGTCGCCATGGCCAGTAACAGGCCATCAGCTTTGCCCTGAGTTTGCAAGGCCGCAGGCTCTGCCCAAAATTTCCTGGACCTGCCTGCAGTTCTGCTTTACTTGGTTTAGCCCTGGCAGCCATTTCTGTCCTTGGCCAGGTGTCTGTAGCTAATGTGTTTTACTTTATCTTTGTGCGGTAGACCAAGAGTTTTATATACACAACAGTAACAAGCAGTCGTTCTGGGTAGAACACGACGTTGTGCAGAGCAATACTGGGCCGAATCGGTGGCAGAGGCGTCAAGAAGGGGAGGCGTGGGATGCAACGTAGAGACGTGCAGGGTGGTAAGAGATGGGGCACAGGCTGTCACTGGAGACCCCACAGCCATAACGGTCAGTTAAACGAACCTGCAGACCTGGAACTGGGCAAAGCTGGTTTTAGAAGTAACAAAGAAAACGAAGAAATAGTATCTACTATGTGTAAATGGAGCCATAAGCAGTAAATTCGGGCGTTACCTGGAGCTGCAGGCCAATTCAGAATGACAAAGTGTAAATGTGTGTTAGCAAACGTACATATATGAGCCTAAGTAGAAAGAAGATTGCTATTACTGTAACTTTTTCCAGATATAAATATCCTACCTGCATTATTATTCTTTGTTTTTCTGTAATAATTAGATCTTGACTAATGATGATTCCGGAATTAAACCGTGATTTGAATTATACTAACAATAAATTATTGCCTTTACTTGTATATGTAAGGAAAGCTTCTTTTTTGCCCATAAGCAAAGATTTTGAACATAACAAAGCTGAACACATGTTTTCTTTATTTGACCAGCTCTTGCAGTTCCTGCGGAAGGGAGGCACTATCCTGCGTGGGCTGTCTGTGGAGCAGCCCAGGTACCTGCCCGGGGTACGGCTGAGAGGGCAACTCGGCAAATGCGTGGCAGAGGGCAACCAAGTACCTACGTCATCTCGATTCGTCCAGGACATGTTTTCAGTATGTGACTACACCCTCGTTTCCCATGGATTTTGAGCTTGAGATTTCTTAATTTAACATATGATCTAATTATGTACTTTTGACGCTACCGTAAAACCATTGTCCTTAGTATTATTGTTTCTCTTCTTTTCAGTGTTCTGAAGCAAACCTCTAGATTGAACACAAGATTACTCAGGAGTTCAGATTTAAATGCTAATTTTTCTTTAAAGATAAACAACAGTAATTACTACTAATTGAATGTGTACAGTTCTTCTTATCCAGCAAGTGCAGAGCGCTTTACAAATATTGATGGAGTCAGTCTTGTAGTGCCAAGAAAATGTAAGTAAGCATAAATTTGGGCACTCAGCATGAAACAAATCTGGTAATACATGCGTGTAATGAGAGTGTGTAATGGTTTATGATGATTTACTAAGCCAGTTGACTCACTGTGTAACCAAAAGTCGGTTAAAGGAACTGGGGAGTGGCTATGTAGGACAAGGGGCAAGGACCGTACAGCCTGGAAGGGTTTGCTAGGGCGGGACACTGTAAACACAAGGCAGAAAGCTTGAATTGATATTTATCTCCTCAGTTTATTTCTTTTTTATGGTTGTCAAATTTCAGAAAGGGACAAGTTACATTGGATGTGTCATTGAGCAGGTTGGGCTCAACATCTGTTCATATTAGAACTGCATCTGCTTTGAGACGGGAAATTTGAAGAAGAAAGCACAAGAGGAACGCTGGAGCAGCAAGTATTGCCTCAGCAAAGCCAGTCTCTGGCTTTATCTAACAACCACCTCACATATCTCCTTTTACAAATCAATCAAATCAATTAATAAGCACTGTTATATTGTTTGCCTTTACAACTCCCATTAGAAAAGTTTTGCAGAAACTCACTAGTTTGTTCTAACGTCAGTAAAAATCAACTTGGGTACCTTGGGTACAACGGTGTGCTTGAATTTGAAGACCACCCTTCCTTTCATGAGCTTCTTTAACTCAAAATTTAGTTTAAAGTCCCATTTTCACTGATGGTCCTGCACTGGGAGCTGCCCTTACGGAGCACCTGGCATTGTTGCTGTTTCCAGTGTTTTAAGTCATCCCTGTGTTATTTTCTTCACTCATTGCCAGTGCCCTAAAGTAATCAGTATCAGTCATTTGCTCTAAGTGCAACAATTTTACTACAGTGAGTTACATTTGCTATCAGTTTGCTATGTGTGTTTCAGACGTTTTCCTTAATTATTGCATTCCTGCATTTCTGCATGATGTTGAATTAGCCAGTCAGCATGTTGGATTGGATTGACAGCCCAGAATTCAGCGTTCCCTCGTTCTGCTCTGCATTACAGGTTATTTTTCCTTTCCATTGGCAATGTTCATGGATTCTTAGCAGAAGGAATGGAGATCAAATTAACAAAGCTGTATGCTTCCTTTGCTGGCACTAAATAAATGCTGTACATTTCGAATTATTTCAGCCATTCAATCCATTTTCAGCCATTTTCAAACCACTGTCAGGCAGCCAGGGGAATCTACTGCTGAACTCTGCTGTTCTTAAGAAGAAAATATTGCACTTGCATTTGGAGTAGCTTATTACTTTTTCTTTCTAAGTAAAGCCAAAAATCAAATATAAAATGTGACTGAAAAACAAGCCAAGTGTTTCCAGTGCTACCTGACATAAATCGCAACCTGTCACCAGCCACTGACCAACTCCATCCCACCAGGCAGGTAAGTCCTACACTTAACAGATTCCAATGCATGCCTTGAGCCATTCAGATGGTTTTTAACATCTTCCACTATTAACATCTTCCACTATTAACATCTTCCAATATAACGCTAATCCTAGAACGATTTTATTCTAGTATTTATTAAGCAAGAATACCTGTGGTGTTGTAGACAGTTTTTGTCTACCAAAGCTCAGTGGCCCCTTCTTAGGCTATTGATACAGTTATGACAAATTATTCTGAATAAAATGCACCGCAAGTCAGTAATTAATCTCATAACAAGTTGCTTTTAGCTCCAGTCACTAAACCTTGGTTTAAAAGATTAAGAAAAGTTGCGAGAAAGAATTGGCCAAAATATTCAAGAATCTGTACTTGAAAAATACTGAAAATAAAGAACTGTAAGTCAATTGTCATTTTATCAAGATTTTCTGTCCGAGCGCAATTAAAGATGAACCATTTCAAGCCAAAGAGGTTTGTTGCAGCAAATAATGCAGACTGTTTATAGGTTTGTCACAGCAATGGAAAACACTCCGCCCTATGCAACATTTCTCCCCAGAATGGCAAGATGCTAGCCACCAGTGGGGCCGCTTGATTTTCAGCCCTCCACTTTAATAATCTGTTGTGTGAAGTTGTCATGGTTTGGTCAAAACTTCCAAAGCTCTTTGCTATAGAATAAAAGCTAATGCCCCCAAGTTCTTACGTTTTTATTCTTTCACTGACTGCTGTTTTCCAGCACATTCTCTCCTAACTGACCAGCTGCTGAATCTCATCTTTGAACATATTGAGGATGAAGCTGTACAACGTTTTTTTCTTGAGCTTATTAGAAAACAAAGTTAGGTTTGTGGAGCAGGTCCAGCGTAATAGCTTTAATGAGCATATGAAGTTGGCAGCTTGTAGCGTTCATGTTGAGTCAAAAGTCGTTCTGTAGATAAATTTGTTTTAAACGTACATGCTGCTGGGATATCATCATCTTTTGCGATCAAATGTCTACTGAGAAGCCCTATTGAGATAGACATTAAATTACATTGCTGTAGCTTGAGTTGACAAATACTCAATGATAACTTGGACCGGTTTTAGCACAGACAGCAGGCTTTCCAGAAGCTGCTTTCATGTCTGGTCTGGGGCCTTCTGCATTTTCAACGACATTTGCTTTGTGCAGAATAAGTACTGGGAGCCATCCCCCTTCCGAGTGTCTGTTCAATGTCTTACAAAACATTGCACGTCCTTGCTTTGCAGTGCTGCTTCGGAACCGGGCTGTGTCAGCAGCCTTGTTGTCATCACCTTTCGTCGGGGAGAGGTGACCTCCGGTTCAGGGAGCAGTGATGGGCAGGTGAAAGTCTCAGCTGCAAAAAACTCGTATTGGCAATGGTTTTTCTCCTCCGATCGATAGGGCCTTGCACCATTGTGACGACTGAAGCTCTGAGGTTTCATTTTGAGGTTCTGAAGGAATTCTGACTTTGTCTGGTTTTGGCCAGATTTGCCACTGTTCTGACATTTGCTGGAAGTGCTCCGAGGTGAGCAGTTGTACCGATGTTTGACCCAGAATGCTGAGCTCTTCGTGGCCAGTAAAGTAGCGCTGCACCACCTTTCCCCACCTCAATAAAATACCCACAGGCATCTGGCTATTCTTCGTGATCAGCATTATAAGTTTCCCTTTGTGCCAAGTAAAAAGGCAAATAAAAAAATGGGTTGAACAAGGAAGTCTCTGGCTGTGAGTTAAGACTACAGCTACTGAGTGATCCTATGTTTGATTGTTACTTCTTTGTATCGCTAGTGAGCCTAGTTGTCAGGAAATTGGATTCTTCAGCAACAGTAGCATGAACCTCCACTATGATTTCAAAACGTATTAGTTTTCTAAATAGAGAAAAATAACAAACTTCAGTGAAAAATAATAGAGAAGTGTTGTATAATTTTGCGTTCTAGCACCGCACAAAGGTGCTAGGAAATGCCTACTGTGTTTGTAGAAAGAAAAGGGCATATTGTTTTTAAAACTTGACGGATTTAGTAGCTCTGAAGTCATTAACCTTTGTTACATGATCAGTTATGGATTAAGAGCTCTTGTTTTGTCTCACACACACAAAGATATTTGTCCCTGCAACTTCTGTCCTAAAAGGAACAGAAAAAGGTAAGGAAGGAGCTGCTTCTGGAACGAGTATACCTGGAACATCTTTATCTTGTTGACTATCAGTCCTTAATGCTAGCCAGCCCGCAGTGGTCAGCGGACGAAGGCAATGAATGGGGCAGTCAAGAGACAACCGGGAAGTTTGGATGCTAAAAGCCATTTTACCAGAACTAAGTAGAGAGCTGCAGTGACAGACCAACCCCATGGTTCCTGTTGATGTGGAAAGCCCTACTGATAGCACGACCCACCACTCCTCACTGCTTCTGTTAGTACTTAAGTTTGCTCATGGTAAATCAGCTGCCAGGGCGGTACGGTAGAGCTGTGCAGCACAGTTTGCCTGTCACCGAACCAGGAAACGCAGGGCAGGAGGCCCACGACCGGCTGTGGTGGAAGACAGATCCAATACTCAAGTGGGAATGACATATAAAGATCCCTGGTAACAAGCTGCAAGGAAACATGGGCCTGTTTGTCCAAATGAGCGAGGAAGGAAATATCTGCTCCTTAGGCTTTTGGGGATACTAGTGGAATATTCTCTTATTTTGAGAGATTTGCTTCCATAGTTCATGACAGTTGTTAGCCCATGAGAAAACAGTTTAGCCATAACCTAAGGGACTGTTGCATGTCTGTGGGATGTTCTCTTGAAAAGCTGAAGGAGAAATGATGTCTCTTACGACAGGGCTAGAGATTGACTTTTGCCTTTGCATCATTGTGTGCTCTGGAGAGAAATGCTTGCTATTGTACCACATTAGGGAGAGCAAGGGATTCCTTCTGGGATGGGGGTAAAAGCCAGGTGCAATCTGAACAACTCAAAGGATGCAGCCAAGGAAACAGGTCCTCCCACTTGCTGCCCAAAGAAAACCATGGGGAAGGACTACGCTGTGAGCAAGGAAGCATGCTTGTATCTGATTTTATTAGGGGTAATTGTATAGGGTCCACATTCTGATATGTATAGGTTAAACTGTATTTTAATGACATTTTCCAGAAACATAGTAGCAACAAATTTAAATAAGACAATATATCTTTCATAGAAAGTTATCAAAGATTGTGATGAAAGACCAATAATCATGAGGAATGGTCAAAATAAGGTTCTCCTTATCCATTGCTCCTGTAATTAGGCAGAGAGAAATTGTAGTCCTGTTAATGCTGGGTTCTTTATGCATTGTGAGGGTAGAAGAGAGAATGACAACACTTCAGTCATCCGAACAACCCGTTCTGTTGGTCATTTTGGCCGTCTGCTTCCTCCCCAGTTAAGGCTGCTCAGAGACCTGAGCACCACCTCTGTGCTTCGGGTACCATGGCCAAGATGAATTCTGCCCTCATAAAACCTCTGTAGCTTTTAGACATTTGTCATGTTCTCTGAGAGAAGTAAAGTTCTTTCCCTCATGATTGCAAGTGCTATGGAAAATCAGAAACTGAGGTTTCAGAAGATAAATAGCCAGGAATATATGAATTCTTCAAGATCTCAGTGGTCCAATTAAACCATTTTCTTTATGAAGACTCAGCTCATGAAAAACTGAGTATACTAATAAAACTGTGAGTCATCGTGCCTTTCTTATTGATTCTTGTTATCTTTCTGTATCCGAGGCAACAATAAACATGATTTATATGCACTGTGTTTAATTTCCCGTGGTGTTCTAATCTCACGTTGGTGCAGGGGAAGAGTCAATGAAGATGGATGGTGAGCGGCATGCAAACCGGGAGGCAGGCAGCAAATGTGGCCAGAATTTGGAGGGGGGAGTGTCATATTGCAGAGATAAGTAACACTTTTATGTCTCTAAAGCTGATGCCATTTAGAGTATATGAAACGAAAAGGAATGATGTGACTGGGGAGGCAGGAAGATGTTCCTGTCTGTACCCACAAAAAATGCTCATTTAAATCCCCGTGTGCAGATGAGTCATAATGAGGTGCTTAATACTTCTGAGCGTTGCTTCCCTCCACAGCACTGCCCTGAGGGACACGTTTCTGGGAGGATGTCTTCTCTAAAGTCCAGGTACTCTAATCTATATTGGTCCTACCTGCTCCAGCCGTTCTCCTCACTCAGCCACGTGGACCACGTGACACACACGGCATCACGGGAACTTCCAGTGTCTTCACGTGCATTTCCCGTGTCACACGGTTGGTTGATGCCTGGAAACAGGCCATAGGCTTCCCGGTGGCATTGTTCGCAAAAAATTCACTCTATCTCCTAAAGTACAGGCAGACTAGAGGAAAATCACTACAGGCTATTTTCTGCTTCCTTATTTTCAGGTACATTGTTGGGGCTTTTTTGTTTTGAAGCAACATCAAAGTTGGCTCTGAAAGGGTCCCCCCTTCATTACTGGCTCGGGTAATATCCTCTATATGGTTGCGTTCCTGCGAAACAGTGCTGTATAGCTCAGTGCTATTTATCTTTGCACAAGGGACAATTAAGCCTACAGCTTCAGACAGAGCCATGACCCTCGTGCCTCCATGTGGACATCTGGGTGGAGGTACGGGATGCAGAAGAGGCACCGCTGGCCACCTGTGAGAATGTGAACGAAGACAAGAGGCCAGAGCAGTTGATTGAAACGGGAATCAGCGCTGAGCACGGCCACCACGGAAGTGCTTAAGAGTGAAAGTGCAAATATGTATTGACTTCTGTTCCTCATAAAATGACTTACTATGGTTCAAGAAGCCGAGAGCATTGATTTAAAAACACATGGACACAAAAAAACTTAGAGGCAAAGTAACTAGACTTCTGAAATTGTCATATATCTCTGTAGAGAAACCCTCAGAGAGAAAGAAAAATGCCTTTCCAAGGAGCAGCTATTTGTAGGGCCATGGCAGCCACTTGAGAGGAACATCCTGGGAAGCCCAGCTTTGTCTCCGGTTGTTGTTTTTGGAATAAGAAAAAGGTCACATCCTGAGGCAACAATAGTTTAAGTCTTCGTGAACAGCTCCTTCTTTATGGTTCATTTTGTGGTCTCACCAGTAAATTATATTACTTTTTCTTCCAGGGAAAGGCAGCCCTACAGTTAGAGAAAAGCCTTTTGGGTTCTGTTCCTTAGCTCCGCTATCCCTCCCTTCTCCAGTGAACACAGAGATCCTTAACCTACTTTTCCGTTTTTATGAGGCTCAGAGCCTGTGCCTGCTCCCTTTGAGGACAACTGGAATGCTGCCACTGACTTCAAAAAGAGCATGGGCAGGCTTCTCGTTAGTTAACATTCGTAAAGTGCTTGGAGGTACTTAGGCAACAGATGTTACATAAATGCGATTAATATTGTAACTTTGCTATCAATTCTGCAATGCCATACTGCAACTTGCTCCGCTGGCATCTTAATTCCTACTTAAGCGCCGTGTGTTTGCAGGATTAGGGTTTGGTTAAATGCAGATAAACAATCTTTCCAAATTAAATGAAACTGTTCCTCTACATAAATAAAGCTTCTACCTTAGCCTCCTAAATAAGGAAAATTCTTGTTTGTGCGTTTCTCTTTGTGTGAAAACTCTTTTAGAAGTATGTATTAACACAAGCTCTTTATTTCTGGTATTATTATAAAACATAGCTGTTTAGATGTCGTATGCTTGAATCATCACAGATGTCCAGGGGACATCAATACAATAATTGATACAGAATGCTATTTCATACTGATCATTCAGCCGTTCACGTTAGCTTTTTCCAGTTAATTGTTAAAATTTAGTTTTATCTTCCAGTCATACAGAAAAGTCCACTAACACGGATGAGTTATGTAGGTTACATTAATACTTTGGTGTCGTTCTTTATTTGCACATTCCATGAGAACAAAGTTACTTCTTTATCATTTTACAGAGTTTACATTGCTGTTTCAAAACCTGTGGGCGTTTTTTAGCTATTTATTTCAAACAGGAATCTTCAAATTAACTTTGGGCAGCACTGCCGCACTCTACCAGCTTGAGACCACTACAACCAGAGATCTGAAAAAGAAGTCAGATTTTTGGAAAGACAGTCAGATGAATGCGAGTCCTTGAAACCCCCTGTTGATATATAATGGCAGCCAGCACAGGCAGTGGAAGGTGGCTGCAATGTGCTCCTGAGGAGAAGCACAAGTCCCTGTCCTGTGTAGACAAGTCACCTACGTGACGTACGCTTGATGTTGTACGAGCAGAGCCATCATCCATTATGGAAGCCACGATGTGCACTAACTGATTGATTTAATTATGTTCCGTGAACCATTGACTTGTTGCCAAAAATTCAATCAGCAGGATAAAATCCAGCATCAAAAGTAATTTGATAGGTTTTCGAATAAGATGTAAAATTCCCCTTTTGTATCACAGCCCTGCAATTCTCCATCTACATGTTTTATGCATTTATGTTGCTCTGAGACTAAAATGAATATTTTGCAGTAGCTCCTTTGTCTATTGTAAGCGCTGTGCTGTCATGTGCTGCAAGGATTAATCAATTCGGTTAAATGTAATAAAAAATAATTTTATGTAAATTATTAACGTGGCCGTGTATCTACCATTTCAGATACTAGTTTACTTGGTTGAGATCATAACCAACGGAATTTGCGGATCATCCATGGATAATATACTTGAAGAGCAAGGCAATCTTGTGAAAAAGAGCATGAGTTCAATGACAAAAATATAGAGTACAAAGGAAATGTACTGTGTATTTGAAGGGGAAAATATAATGCACCTTAGCAAATCAAATATTCAGCTCTTATATTCCCACATTTCTTTCACGTCAAGCACATGAAGAAAACAATTCTTGATATCGACAGGCATTTTACTAATCTTTAACTGCTGGAGAACCTAAGGAACATGGATAGTTAGGGCAAATGTTTGCAAGCAGTGCAACTGATCCGAGCTTTTCATTTCTTAGACACGTCATGTGAGGCACTTGGAGCGTGACGTGAAGAAATATTTAGTTCATTATTCCAGTCATGGCCTAGCAAACGTAACGCCAGTTCCTGCATTTATTGATACATTCGGTGTCTGAGCACTTTGAGTCACAGCATCTCCACGGAAGAGGATGTTCAACTGTTATTCACTGTAACTGCTGCTTTGCAGGCACTTTCAAGATTAGCATTTTCAAGACTGCTGTTCCCTACTATACAAGCATGACCTTTCATTCTCTTAAATTATTTGTCGATATTAAAATGCGGGATGCTTCCTTGCACTCTGCCCACCAAGTGATACACATCTTTTCCTACGAATGTTAGGTTTGCATTCTTCATTTCCATTCCTCAGCCTTTGTGCTGCACAGGGAGATTAAGGCCAGCTCTAAATGAGCTCACTACACACTCATGTTGCTGAACTGCTCCACGCTCCCAGCTGTCTCCAGGCTTGACCAGTTCCCCCCAGCCACGTACCAGCTCTGAAGTGCATCCCATTTCTCAGCCGGTGCAGTGAGTGGCGAGGAGCAGTTCTGGATAGAGAAGTGACATTTGTCTGCAATTTGCCAGCTGTAACCACGGAAGTGGCACGCGAATGCCGTTCCCCGGGTTAGCTGAGCTAGCCGAGTCAGGGATCTCCTGACTCGGAGGCTTCTCCTGACTGACTGGGAGGCTTCTCACAGAACTTCATTGCACTACATGGACAAAATCTTTGTCTAAACATTATTGTCCTGGTTTGAGGTAAAACAGAGCAACGATTTTACATAGTCTTCAAGGTGATTGATTAAAAATTTAGTTTAACGTGTAGCTGCATAAATAATTTAAATTCTGTAGTGGAGGTTAATTGGCAAACTGAGTAACAAGGATGGGTCTTTCCTCTACCCCACCTCTACTCAAATTCAGCCAACTCAGTATTTTATGCCTGTAAAAGCTTTACACTGAAGTTTGGAGACAAATGTTGTATAGAGGTTCCTTGTTAAAAATTTGTTGATTAAGCGCTAAGGTCAATGATAGGCAATGATATATAATGCATTGAAACACAGAATCACAGAATTACAGAATGTTAAGGGTTGGAAGGGACCTCTGAAGATCATCTGGTCCAACCCCCCTGCCAGAGCAGGTCCACCTACAGCAGGTTGCACAGGATGGCGTCCAGGCGGGTTTGGAATGTCTCCAGAGTCGGAGACTCCACCACCTCTCTGGGCAGCCTGTGCCAGTGCTCTGCCACCCTCAAAGGAAAGAAGTTCCTCCTCATGTTCAGATGGAACTTACTATATTCAAGTTTGTACCCATTGCCTTTTATCCTATCACTGGGCACCACTGAAAAAAGACTGGCCCCCTCCTCCTGGCACCCTCCCTTGAAGTATTTGTAGACATTGATGAGATCCCCCCTCAGTCTTCTCTTCTCTAGACTAAAAAGACCCAGCTCCCTCAGCCTTTCCTCATAAGAAAGATGCTCCAGCCCCCTAATCATCTTCGTAGCCCTTTGCTGTACCCTCTCCAGCAGTTCCCTGTCCTTCTTAAACTGGGGAGCCCAGACCTGGACACAAAGATCCTTCAGGCTGGGCTTCCATTTTGCAGGAAGAAGACAGGGCAAGCAGTTCCCTCAGTTCTGGATGTCTAGGGAGCGCTGGCTCCATTCTTCCGATGCACCTCTAGCCTGTGTCATTTATAGATGTGTCTGTTCTTTGTTCACAAGGCTGGAGAGAACCATTTTGTCCTTGTGGCCTGACCTCCTGCACGAAGCGCCACAGGGCTGCCCAGCATTAGCTGTTGTCTAAGCTAGAGCACAAATACCCTCTGTTGATGTTAAAATTGACAGAATTGAGCAAGGAACCGCAACCTTTAAATGCTCTCAGTGTTAAAAAAATGTTCCTCATTTATAGTCAGAATATATCAGTGTCATTTGCATGTAGTGTAGGGGGTATTTCTCCCCTGTGCTTAGTGTAGCCATTTATGAAGGCAGACCCAGTCCTGCCTAGAAGCCACCAGTCACAGTCATTCCTTGTGCAGCTCCACTGAAACAAATGGAGTTTGCCTCGGAGACTCTGCTAAATGTAATCTACCCTTTAAAATACTTCTAAAATCACATTTGGATCATCCACCTAATGCATTTCTTTCTTCAGTTTTTGAAATAAGACCTGTTCCAAATTTGGTAGCTTCTTTTCAGAGCTTCACAAAAGTGGACAGTTGTGGACTAGGAAGTGCTGTGCACCATAGAACAAAGTCACTGATTTCATACTTGAGAAACTACATGGACTTGTCATTTAACAACATACTCATGAACTGAAGCAAGAAAAGTAGAATATAGGTCAGCACAGAGACAAAACCAGCAGCTTATTGCAGAATACAGAAAGCTGCAGATCCGGTTTACGCTTTCTCAGAACATTCAGGAAATATTTTGTTATATTTGGTACTCAAAGTCTCTTAATTCAAAGATAATCTAATGTAATCAAACAAATACGGTAGCAATGAGAGTCCTTATATCAAGGGCAGGAAGTTTTGCAGTAAAAAAAGAAACACAAAAAGCTGAACTTTATATATGTATGTCATCTAACTAATGTGATAGAGCTAATTTATTAGTGAGAACATCTACCTATACAGACTGTTATTTGTCTTAATTTTAACAAAGATCTTAAATATACATAAAGTTCACCCAAATGCTGAAAATTCTCCTTCTGATCCTGAAGCCCCTCTCACTACCAAACAGCAGCTCCAGCTTGTTGAGAGAATCCCCTGGGCCACGACCACGGTGGGCAGCGAGTCTGATGTGGCCATCACAGAATCCAGTAAATTGGGGGTTTCTTCTGGGTTTGGACACTTCTCCCACAGATGAACTAAGTTGTTAGTATCAATGCTCAGGTTGTGTTTCCTTGAGCTCTTCAAAGCACTTGACCTGCACCGTTTTAGCGCTAATGATCTGATTAATGACGTGCATACTATCATTTTTTTATGTGAACCTTTTTTTGTTCATTCTTTGCTCATTTCAAACTTAACTGCAGTCTTGAAGAAATCCACACCGCCATAAGCAAGCTTGGAGCAAAACTCAGCCCATGTTAGGATTTGTGTGGGTAACCATATTAATTTCAAATCACGCCTTGTTTGGCAATCGTATGGGTGCACTATTTGTAATTCACCAACGTTCTGTTGTTATTCACAACATGATGCAATTTATTGCTGAATAGTTTACTATTTCTTAGTTTATTTTTAATGTGTTTACTGTTAAACAGCTAAGCAAGGACATACGTACGTGGACACTAAGAGAAGACTGCCTCTGGGCTCTAAACAGGAGCCAACATTTTTAATTACGTGGTCAGTTTACTGTTTCTGCCCCCCAGCAGAAAGTTAGCGTCCAGGCTCCCAAATAAGATACTAACGTTTTATTGCTAATGTTGCGCTGGCTATGGATAATAGATTTAAACTGTTATAGTCCTAATGAGTTCACCGTAGTAACTTAATTAAGCAATTGAACATGACAGGCAGTACATTGTAGGGGGATTATTGCATGCCTTTAGCAAAGCATAAAATAAAAAGCAAGAGATTTCAGCTACCAAGAAACCTTTGAAAATGAATCTCATGTCCACCTTGTTGAAACAAAAGAAACTAATGGAATTTTAAGAAAGCGGAAAAGAAAACAGATCCGTCTCATATTTAGCACTCTGAGGATATTTATCACCACTCAGAAAAATCTGCCCAGAATACTGTATTTATTTCTCATAACACATTGCACGGTGATTTTTACCCTGGGAGTGCAAAACGATGCAAGCAATGGTTTAATGTTAGGAGCCTTCTCCGTGTCCTCTGACCAAGAGAATGAATCATTAGGGACCTGTTCTCAAAGCGTCCTTTTGAGGAGCGAGCAGAGATGGAGACAATCTCCTTTCATGGAGGTTTGCCTCCCTTTCTGGAGATGGCTGCAAAGGCAGTGCAAAGAAATAGTATTACCAGCTAGGAGTTAGTGGGATGGAGCCCAGTTTGCTTGAGCCAAGCCCTATCTTATTGTCAGAATTTTGCCAGACCAAAGTGATGATACGAAATGCAGCAGATAAATTTGTACCGAATAAAGACTTGGGTCTAGATCCAGTTATATACTACAGAAATACCTAAATCACTTATTTCACTAAAATTATGAGGAGAGCTGAAATTCTGCCATGTTAATAAAATAAGTTTTAGCTGCATCATCCAGGTACTTATCACAAGCACTCTACTGATAGGGGCTGCCAGCATAATTGTACTGGTAATGGCTTCCAAGTTAAGCCTTACCATCAGGCTTTCTTACCTAAACGTAGTATGTCAGAAAAGGAATTGAAAAAGTTCCTCCGAGCCAAACCCGGAGGATATGAAGCTACTCTCCTTTTTAGAGTTTTTGAGATTAGTATGCTGCAGACTGCGTGGCAAAACAATAAAGACTTTGATCAAATCTGTTTCAATCTGGAGCAACGAAACACAGAATAGCACGGAGGGTACTGTGTTTCAGTACCGGGTTTGCAAAAGGGTTTGGCTTTCTTTTGATCCCTGCTTTTCGATTTGAGCCATGAGGTCTCACTGGGCTATATTCAGTCTCCAGTATCCAGGGACAAATCAGTATCCAGACTGATTTATCCCTGTTGGACACCTCATCAGTGTCAAGTGTAGGCAGTCGTTAGGTACCGATATACTCATTTAACGCAGGCTTTTAGTGTCTATCGGCATTGTAATGTATTTTGAAGCCTATTCAAAAAACAAACCGTGAACTTCAGCTTCAGCTTTCTCCCCACATAATCCTTGGACTTACGACTGGTATCAAATATATCAAATCCCCCCCTCCCATTTTATATGTGATGTCAGTGTCTTCACAGCAGCACGTGTTGTCCGCTGAAGAGCAGCAGATCAAAAAATGAAGTTGCTTGACCTATCCTGGAGTTAGCAAGTGGTCAAAATGAAGAAGATGCCATTTCTCTTTAGTTGACTGACAGATGAACAACGACTGATATATGAGCCCATGCCGGTGTAGGAGAAAGAGAGTTGTGAAAGTACCCGATGAGCTCCCCATCCCAGTCCTCGCCTAAATGCCAGGGAGGCGTTTCTGCCGCTCTGGCACCAGAGCGAGGGCTGACATTCCCTTTGTTTCCTGTTCCTGTTATCTCTCTGCTATGCTCTCTTCCTTGAGCTGAGGATAATCACATTAGGAACATACTGTGCTTTCTATGTTTAGATCTCTGATTAGTTTACTTGATAGGGTAAGTGTAATTATCCTAATTTTGAACCATCATAAGAAGATGAAACAATTTGCTCAACATCTCACCCCAAATCATTTTTATATATGCTTTTATATCTGTGAAAAATCCTACTAACGTGTTCCTTGTAGTAATACCTTGTTGCAACTAGTTCCACATGTTAACTCTGCCCCACGTCTCACCTCCAAGCATTTACATCCAAGTAAACTCTGTACTAGCCTTCTGCCTGCCTCGCAGCAGACGCCGCCGCACAGCCACAGCAGCGAAGCAGTCTGCCCCCCAGGGCACCTCCTCCTCTGCAAGGTAAGCAAGGAAAACTTCAAAATTGTCCCTGTTTACTCTGATAATCCTGGGGGGAAAAAACCCAACAGATGCATGTTGACATTTAATTTCTCCCAGTCAGTTATTTGTAAGCACACCACTTCTCAGAGCAAATATAAAGTGATGCACATAGGGGTTTAATCATAGAATCAAGTAATTAAGTAATTTTAAAAAGACAGACTGTGGCTGATGAATCCCAACCCAGTTTTCTGCCCAGTGACCGCTCTGTGTTATAATGAAGGACTGAAAAGTTGCATTCAATAAGCCACACTCATTCAGAAAGCTCATGTTTCTTTTTTTTTTTTGTCAGCTCGGTTTTATTTGATTATTTTTTTTTTAAGGAAGAGAAAGTTTAAAGGAACCTAGAAAAGTTTTTGGCAATTATCTCTGCAGTGGCACATATATTCTCTTCAGCGTGGTCATTATGTTGGAGCATACAAAACCTCAGCTTTCATTTGTCGAGACTAACTTTTAAGAAGCCTTTTCACCAGTGCATACAATTTGGTCTGTGTGTCGTCTTTTGTGGCCATTATCAACTCCCAGTGTGGGCTATAAACCCAAGCTTCCTTGTCTGGTGCCAACTGGCATCTGTCACCACTCTCTCCTTATCTGCTACCTCTGTCAGTTCCCAGTGTTAAATGAGGCCACGCCGCGCTAGCGCCGGGATTAGACCTAATGCACTGAGTTTTGTCTGCCCTGTTTATTTTTACCAACTTATTTACATTTCCAGTCTGGGCATCCGAGCCTCAGAAATGCTGGTGTTTCAATAAGCAGTAAATCCACACAGATGGAAAGTCTGACTGTTTTCTCCGGCATTTGTCTGTATGTTCTTAGAGAGCACAGAGGAGAGGCAAAAATCCTGCAGCACAGGAAGCTCCACGAAGGTTACTTCCATGCCACTGCCACGTGTGTGTCCGGGGGCTAGAAGGATGAGGGGACGCAAGGAAGGACAATTGCCCGCCTGTGACGGGAGGCACCTGGAGCAGATTCAGCTAATGCTCTGCAGCTATTGACCAGAGTGTTGTACTCCTACCATTTCCTAACCCAGCCATATTTTTATTACAGACTGGGAGATAAAATGGAGGAGCAGATAAATGGATGTATAACTTCCTCCTCTAACATAAAATGATGATTAGATAAAAACATTCTATGATTCATTTATAACCCTGGTCTGAAACTGGTGGAACAAAATCCAAACTAAGTCAGATGGCAAAGCACAAAGAGCCGTGACACAGACAGGAGATCTGCAGTTTGGTTCCCAGGTACAGAAGAAAGTAAAGGAACTCACGGCAGAGAGAGAATGCTCTTTAATGCCAAGGCAGAAGTACCCTTACTCTTTCATAAGGATTCAGATCCAGTATATTTTTAGACACAACCAATCTTTTACTAGATATTTCAGATAGGAATACATTGGACCGATGGAAAATAATTTCCTTCGCAGTCAAAACAGAGTTCTCCTCAGTTTTCTCCCTTCATGTCTTTTCTTATTACTGCTCAAAATTTTTCAGCATCATGGATGTTTACACCTTTGCTAATACTTAGAATAGAACAGAGTAGAATATTTCAGTGGGGAGGGACCTACAACGCTCACCTAGTCCAACTGCCTGACCACTTCAGGGCTGACCAAAAGTTAAAGCATGTTGTTAAGGACATTGTCCAAATGCCTCTCAAACACTGACAGCCTTGGGGCATTGACCACATCTCTAGGAAGCCTGTTCCAGTGTTTGACCACCCTCTTGGTGGTCAAAGAACTGCTGCCTAATGTCCAGTCTACACCTCCCCTGGTGCAGCTTTGAACCATTCCCACACGTCCTACCACTGGATCCCAGAGAGATGAGATCTTATTTGCCTGCTAAATCCCTCAGTACCCTCTTTACCTTCCTTGAATTCCACACCATAGCTTTTTGATTGATCAACTCACTAGTCAGAAAGTAGTAAAAACATCAGGCTTACAATTAAGAAAATAAGGCTAGTAAGGTGAAGAAAAAAAATGGAAATTAAGCAAGCCTCCAAAGCAAAAAGCTGTGGAACACTTCCAGAGGATATTATAGATAGTAACATTTATACATATCCAGGAAGCAATTAGATTAATGAAAGAAAAACACTTCAAGAGCTGTGGAAAAGAAAGATGTCACCTCTCAGCAAGTCAGTTAGTTGCAGATCACTGAAGGATGGGCGGTGAACTGGAGAAGAGTCACCACATGGTTTCCTTTCTCGTCCGCTGCTTCCCAAGCATCTTGTGTCAGCACTTTCAAGGAAAGACTAATGAACTAGATGGACCTCTGGCCTGATTCAATACATCAGTTCTTACGTTTTTTTATTATCCATTTGGGATGGGTGGATTGCTTGTTTGATTGGTATAATTTATCTACTATATCACACGGAAACTGTGCCAAGAAAACAAATTGCTATATTCATCATAATGTTGCTGGGCCAGAGGTCAACAGTGCGGAGCAGGACTTCTGGTGTGATAAAGGTACAGCCTGACGGCCTTGGAAAGGGCTTTCAGAAGGAGGTGCTGGAGGCATGTGCTTGTGCGGGTAAGGATAAGGGGCGGGCAAGTTGCACAAAACCAGAGGTGTCACTCGGATTTTGCTCTTTACGCAACATACGTAAGTGAAACTCTCGTGACGGATGATAGACCCATCTCTGTGCAGCTTCAGGGAGAGGCTGCGTGAACTTGGAAACCAGGCAGCACTGCATTTGTGGGGTCCACGTGAGGCCCAGGGACGATGAGCCCGCAGAGCTGTGAGGTGGTGCTGGCGAGGAGCTGGGAGCAGCTCCATCAGCGCCTGTGCTAGCAGGAGGCCGTGCTTGCCAAAGCCCAGGACAGTGCTCCTTACAAGCAGAACATCAGCACCCCGCAGTCCGACACGGCTTCAAGCTGCAGAGGAGTCATGTTTTCCCTGCGTGAAGTTCGTCAGGATGAGCTCCAAGTCACTGGCTGAGGTTTCACTAACTGAAATTTGCACTTTTGGCCCTTACAGTCTCAGGATCGTATTTTCCTATGCACAGAATCCCCTTTCCCCACTTTCTTCTTTTTCTGTTTCGCTCAACGGTGATGCTTGGCTTATATCATTCCTGGCTCAAGGTAATTGAAGGGGGAAGGGGAAGTGCCCTGAACTTAGTGACTGTACTTGCGTCGGAAGAAGGTGAGTCAGTTGACAGAGACTCACGGACACAAACCAGAATGGGTTTCAGATCTCTGTTTTCTTATCACTTCACAGCAAATCACATTTATTCAGTCCAAGAAAGTGAAATTTGATATTGGAATTAGTATCTTTTATTTTCTCCAGTAGAGCAATTTTAAAAAATCAGACTACGGAAGTTTCAAAAATAAATGTCATTTTACAACACTTGGTTGTTCCTGTAAGCTTAAATGCAGTGATATATTTAGAAATATTAAGCCCAAATACTTGATATACACGACATGCTACCAGGAGGAAAATTGTCCAAACGAGTCAACTTCGAGCTTGATTCATTACCACCTGGCAAGATGGACCTCTGTCGCAAGCAAGGCATTGCAATTTACAGTCCTTACCAGTCAGACGTGGCCTCTGACTATATTTCCCTATAAACAGATCTAGAAATTGCAGCCCCAATAATTATTAAATTCTTGGAGTTTATTTGTTTTATTCTTTTAGATTGGTTTTATCCACGTGTCTACCAACGTAACAAAAGTAGGATTCACAGATCAATTACTTACTGTTTTCTTGACCATTTAATGTATTCTGTGATTGCCTAACTTGGGCTAGGATGGTGCCAAGCATCTGTGTTTTTCCATTCAGTTCAGGCTATTTTTTGTATTCAGGGAAGGATGACAAGTATTACCTCTGTACATATCAGTTTCAGTGCTCCAATGCATTTCACTCCTGTTTTTCTGTATTTCACTTTCTTTCCAACCTATAAAATACTTGGGCCAGGTACTCCACTCTAAATGGATTCCTACATGCCCAGGACATTTTTCAGGAGCTCATGAATAAAAGAACCTTGTTCAGCTATTTATTTTCATCTTATTAAACCAAAGCCAGATTGTATTAAATTATGTATTCAATTGTATTATAATCATCTTAGTACATGTGTCTGCAGTTGTCAGCAACTTACAAACATACGCTTGTATAAATAGCTTCATGCTTGAGATATTTACCATGGGTTTGGGGGTAATTCAAGTATTGATGTCCTCGTGTGGCGGGATCAGGGCCACAACTTTCTGGGAAGTCATTTCTAGACGGGAACACGATACGCTATGTTTCACACTGTGACAGATCTCGTAGTAATACTAAAATCTTCAGGAAAGATTCTCACAAGAGGGTGACTCAAACTGGCCTCGACTGTCAGCATGAGTAAGGGATCAAATGCTCTGAAAAAAAAAGAAGTAGCTGAGCAAGAAGCCAAAGCAGTGTAACTATTCTCTGGTACAGGAAGCTGCTGACGGGCAAAACCCAGCTGCAAACTGGCTGACATGAAAATGGTGGATGCCAATTAAAAGGAAAAATAAAGGTAATGAAGAATGCTAGATGGAGGACTAGTTACGGAGCTTACATAACCCAACTTTGCCTTAAACCAGATGATCAGGGATAAACTAATAAACCAGAATAACCCATGAAGAACGTATGGGAAGCGCTCAATCTTTGTAGGGATCAGAAAAGCTTCATTTTTGAGGTTGGATATTTCCAAGAGCATAGCTGGGGGGTAATACCCATATGAAATATTTTTTATGGTAAAACCTATTGAAAATAGCTATTTTCACAAAGCAGGACTTTCTTAAAACATTTAAAAGCTTTTAATCAATAATTTTAATTTCCTGTTTTCAATCCTAACTTTAGAATTATTTACCAAACTTTGTATTCTACCTTTTTAGAGGGTTTGGGTGAATGTAGCAGGTTTTCTATGTTATTTTGACTTGATAATTAAACATTCTATTTCTGTCCAAAGTGTCATATGCTGCCTTATGCCTTTTTGCATTAGATCAATGAAAAATATTTTTAATTGAATCAGTGTAGCCATATTAAGCCACAAGCTCCTTATGACTGAGCAGCAAGTTGTGGATGTACTTGCATAGTTTTACATATATATTAGAGATACGTTTTTCTACAGAAATTTCAAACAGGAGTTGGTCTGAAATTGGACAAAAGTTGGTCTGTGTGTATGCTGTAACCTCAGGGATGTGCTGGTTCTTCCTTTTTAAGCGTGTTACAGTTGGCCATCTGATGCTACATCTACTGCCTTGGCTCAGTGGCCATGGAGGACTAATTTCACACGCACTTCATAGCCATGTGCCTATGCCCTGTGGGTACGTCTGGGATTTCACGTGATGTTCATTCTGTCTCTTTCCCACCCAGCTTGTCCTTCTATCCATTCTTCTCAACAGGTCACTCCTTAGTCCCCTCTCACCAGGTGAAACAAGTGGAGCTCCCTTAATCCTTCCTTGTAGGCCCTTGTAGGCTCTACACCCCCTGGCACCCTCTCCTCCATTTTCTCAGCGTCCAACCTAACTGGACAACCCCCGCAAGGCACCTTATTGGTGACAAAAGTGAACAACTACCAAATACATTAAATTAAGTCTTTGTCTACAGAAAAATACAGCTACTCAGTGAGGTTTGACCAGCTCTTGCAGATCTCTAAGGGAGTCTGAGTTTTTGTGTTGGCTCTTTGGTTCTGGGTACCATTCTTTGACATAGAATATTTGTTGGTTAACTTTATTGTCATCCTTAAGGATGTTTGGTCAGGACCATCTTTCTGAAATTTTCTGTTCTTCGTAACCACTGAGGTGTTATGTAGAACTATGGTTGTGCCCAGTCAGGGGCTTCGTCACACCTGCCATGGGCAGCCAACCCTCCTCAACACCTCCTCCTACGTGTGGCCTTCAAACTGCTGCCATTTATGCCCTTGTTATGCCAATTCAATACAAGTAGCATTCTGGAAAAGAAGTAGTTGCTTACTAGAGTTCACCCCAGGGGAACGGCATCTCAAAAACAGTGTTGTAATATATTTTCATTTAAATAGGTATAACCACGCTCCTGCAAATTTAGCTCCCTGAATTCAAAACGCATCCATTTCTTGCTTTGCCAGGGATTTGCATCTGGTTTGTACCGTCTCTCAGTGACCACAGCTGTTCCTCCATGTCTCTGCACGCTGCTTTTAGCTATGTAAAGAATTCCTAACACTCAGCAAGGTCTACATATCCAGCCTGATAATTCAATATTGCTTTCTCATGTAATGAACGATTAATGGACCTAATGAAGGGTTCTCCAGATGACTGGGGTTACAGGGTCTGCAAACTCTGGTTACAGCTTTTCCCACAACTGCAGAGATTAGGGTGTTTTTTTTCAAATTCAGATTCCCTGTCGCCACCAATTACAGGTGAACTCATGCTGCAGCTGCTCCTTCAGTCACGGTATTTATAGCTTCCCTCCCCACGCCCTGGCCATCTAGTTTCATGAAACTTTCAGGAATTCAGGGTGGAATTAAGGAGCTGCATTTAGGTCCTTGGGTTTAGATGGGCAGTATCTCCCTCTGGAGGCCTTCAGCAGCAACTGCTTCTCTCCCTTGGTTCAGAGAGACCTGGGGGAGAAGAGCTTTGGTAAAGCCAAAGTGGTGCTGCAAATCAGGTACCTCACCCCGACTGGATGTCCTCGCTTTCTGATTTGCCTTAAATCCCCAATCCTTCTGCCAAAGGTGGCTGCAATTTGGCAGCAGCTTCAAAAGCTCACGGACGGACACCTCTACGCCTCCCACACGCATCCCCCAAGCGTGGTAAGTGGACGCATGGACCCTTTGGAAAAGCAGGGAGGAGAGATGAGGCTGTTTCCGTGCGCTGGACATGGGCCAGGGGCTGCCCAGCAGCGGTGGGGGCTGCTCCCTCGGTTTTGCTCAGGAGGACACAACCCCCAGCTCACCTGACCCGTAGCACCAATGCTACAATGGGAATAAAGAGGCCTGATAGAAAATGAGCCTCACAAAGAAGATAAGGAGCCACAGGAAACTCTTAAGTCGACCCGTAACGAACCTTCTAATGCACATGTTTGAAAAGCATAAATGAAAGCCACAATTAACTACTTAGGTCTCTAGACGTGTTCAAGGGTTAGTGCCACATGTGTTACAGAACTATACGCTTACTTCATTACCATAGTCCTCCAGCTGACCTGTTGAGTCACTCTTTTTTTTTTTTTTTTTTTTTTTTTTAATTGGCATACAATAAAGTATTTCTGGGTATAGGAAGAAAGACACGTAGGCTACCAGTTTTCCCCAATAAAATATTCTAGATATTATAAAAGGTTTGCAGTTGTGCATTTAAAAATAACAAATACACCTTTTTTTTTCTGTTAACTGGAGTAATCTGTATCAAGAACTTAGCATCAGCCTTTATTGTAGAGACCATGTTGGATTAAATGAGCTTCACTTAGTACCTTCCACTCTCCTTGTACTCCTTTTTTTTTACTTTCACATCCAAATAACTAATTTTGCCTGAGTCTTTTGAACTCAGGTTGATCAGGTATCCCACTAACAAGCTGGCCCCTGTTACACTTTTAAAGGCTATCATCAGACTGAAATCCAGAGAACTGCAAAAGTTTTTGAAACTTTTTGAAGATTTATACCATAATACCAATACCTGTGAATAAAGAGAAGTCTCCCATTAAATTTCAGCCAATTTAGCCGGTATAAAATTCCCGACTAAAAAAGAATTCAGACTGTAATCTCTTTTGAAATTCTAATGGTCAGCAAATTGAATGTCTCCTAATCAAAAAGCATCTTTAATACATTGAAGGTGAGAAAAATTTTAAAAAACATAATAGATTTTTCTCAGACTTTAACAGTATATCTAAGTTAAAAAAATATGATAGATGTCAATCTGTGATCTGAAGGGAGATTGCAGTGCAAGTCCACACAAGCCACAAATGTAACAAAAACTCTGCCTTGAAAAGTAAGAATAATGCTCACATATAAGCTACTAGAAGTTAAAATGTTTTCCTGCTGTGTTAGAGATTTTGGAATCATGTAAAAGGAAAGACACGGAAAAATATTTCTGCTTCTATCCTAACTAAATGCAGAATTTCCTTTTATCACTAAGAGGCGCTGCTGCATAAGGTCCCTGCGCTACTCTTGCTCTGTGAGGAGTAGCCAAGACCAAAAACCCGAAATACCCAGATGTAGGGGTGGGGGAGGTTATGCTGGAAGGTGTATGTATTTTATATCTATTTTTATATATATGTATGTCTGAATTAATATTGTTCTTTCAACAAACAAAAAAATCTTTCATCTTACATATTACACTTTACTGCGTGGCTCCTGTACCTTTCTTCAGAAATGTCCTATATATTCATTCAGTTATGGAACGTTTAGACAGGTGAATTTGACATCTCAGAAATTGTTCTGGAAGTTCTGATGATACAGACAGCAAATTCTTTGTGTCTGAGGCTGTTAATTTACATTAAAAGGTATTTTAGGCCTATACAGTCAACTCCATTTTCATGAGAGGATCTAAGGACAGGCTCAGAGTGTTTTTACACTACGGCACACAGATTATTTTACTCAAGCAATATTTTACTCCTGCATTTCTAAAGACCGGGTTTCAGGAAGGGGCACAGCTCAGTCAGAAAAACACTAGTATTGTTGGAATTGTTTATGCAGGTAAGGTAACTCTTACCAGCTGGTACAACTTGTTCTAATTTGGCAAGGCGGTTTCTCAGCAGGGTCCACAGCAAACTGGAGGCAGACTGGGATGGAGCACGGGAGGAACCTCGGGGAGGGTTTGCAGGTGAGGAGGGTGAGCGCGACTGTAAAACTCATTTTCAGTTCAAGACTAGAATGACTACAGCTTTATTGCCTTTTCACTAAATTTCAAGACCCTTCTCTCTCTCTGGTTTGAGCAGACCAGACATTACTTTTGGAATTAAATAATTAAATTAATAGCAGGTAGAAAAAGAAGAGGGACCTAACCTTTAACTATTTGTTACCTGAGAAAAGAAAGAATCCTACCCATCATTGACTTCACATAACAGGGTAAAGTGTGCACATAGTGCAGCCCTGAACAGAGGATTAAGTCAGTAGTTTCAAAACACTGTCACTGAAGAAAGCTGCCGGCCCCACTGTATTTTACTTCTTTTTCTTCCAGCTGGGATTAACATCATTAGAAGATAAATAACATTCCTAAGCAACTTTTTCCCAAATTAAAAGAACATGCTAATTTTCACAGAGATGTCATTTGGTGATTAAGGGAACTGCTCGAGAGAACTAGTTGATTGTAAATGGGAGGCAGGAATGGTGCTCATAACATAAAATCCATTAGGAGGGCATTCCAGAGGCTTTGATGCTTATGTCAGTCAAAATTCACCTTAGCTGAGTATTTCTGAAGACATCGATCACTACAGGAGACCTCAATGAAAAAACAGAATTTTTTTTAGGATGAGAGTGGTTAAACACTGGAACAGGTTGCCCCAAGAGGTTGTAAATGTGTCATCCCTGGAAACGTTCAAGGTCAGGTTGGATGGGGCACTGAGCAACCAGATCTAGTGGAAAATGTCCCTCTTTATTGCAGTTGGACTCGGTGACCTTTAAAGGTCACTTCCAACCCAAACCATTCAATGATTCTACAAGTGCTACTATTTGTATGTACCAGTACTACTCTGTTGCTTTCCTTTTTGCCCATGTTCTTCTCTGTGATTTCCGCATGTATAATAGCTTTATTACCGAATCACAGAATCACAGAATGTTAGGGGTTGGAAGGGACCTCTGGAGATCATCTGGTCCAACCCCCTGCCAGAGCAGGTCCACCTACAGCAGGTTGCACAGGATGGCATCCAGGTGGGTTTGGAATATCTCCAGAGTCGGAGATTCCACCACCTCTCTGGGCAGCCTGTGCCAGTGCTCTGCCACCCTCAAAGGAAAGAAGTTCCTCCTCATGTTCAGATGGAACTTACTATGTTTGAGTTTGTACCCATTGCCCCTTGTCCTATCACTGGGCACCACTGAAAAAAGACTGCCCCCCCCCTCCTGGCACCCTCCCTTGAAGTATTTGTAGACATCGATGAGATCCCCCCTCAGTCTTCTCTTCTCTAGACTAAAAAGACCCAAATCCCTCAACCTTTCCTCATAAGATGCTCCAGCCCCATAATCATCTTCGTGGCCCTTCGCTGCAGCCTCTCCAGCAGCTCCCTGTCTTTCTTAAGCTGGAGAGCCCAGAATTGGACCTTGATCAAAGGTCCAGTTGATTAAAGGCTATTCTTGATCAAAGCCCTGGCACTGCTGCTTATGCACATGACTGGATAGTACATCCATGGTATATTCTCTGTCAGTCTCTACAGTACAGGTGCCAGCACAGACTTTTCACAAGCTTTTTGAAAACTGTTGGAATCACCACGTAGCTCCAGGGTGCAGCCAGCTGTGCATTGTCTAGAAAGTACAGGTGAGGCTTGGGGCACTTGATTTGGTTTTGCTCTTTTCATCCTTGCTGGGGACACGCTGGAAATCCCAAAGATAAAAATACTAGATTATAAGATGATACGTGGTCCTTATGGCTCTTCCAAGATGGTTTTTAAGAAGAGGAAGGGAAACACAGAGACAAGTAGTACTTTATTCCTTGAAGAACCGGGGAGAAAAATTTATGGCTGTAAGCACAGACCTAAGCAAGAAACTATCCATCTCTTCAAAAAATGTGTAAAAATATGACAACCTGAGTTAAATCAATTTACAGTTTGTCACAATTGCTCTGTATACCACTCTCCTGTTAAAAGCTAACTTAACAGCTGTGTCTTTTGAAACCTCTTTTGTTCCATTACTTTAAAAAAAGCACAAACCGTAACAAAGAAAAAGGAGATAAAATGCATTTGTAAAGGCTCTTGCAGCTATAGGTTCCTTGCATCATTTGCTTCAGGAAGAAAGCAAGCAAAACAACACAAGAAAAAGCAGTAGTTACAACCACAACAATGTTTACTGCTTCCCACTTCTTGCATATTATTTAAGAATTAAATTAGAGGAGGGATGTTCTTCTCTTGTGGTGGGTGAAGTTGGAACTATAAAGCAGAATACTTTCCAAAGAGGTGAGTTTAAGGGTACGGTTTTAAACACAGTAAATCCATTCCAACAGCAAGCTGCTGCTAAAATGTAGCCCCTCTTCCCCTTCGCTTTACCCCTTGTGCTGACACTTGCCTGATCCCATCAGAGGCCACTTTAAAAAATCTAAACTAATAGAAAACATGCTATCAATTGCAAACATACATCTTTGCTAGTTCAAGTCCCTCGGCTCATGCCCGAGGTGGTCAGACAAGCACCGGTGCAAGGGAGGGCATGGGGGCAGGTGGCTGCAGCACGGGGAAGGGAGCGAGGCAGGGTGCGCGTCTTGGCAGCAGTTGTTGCTTTGGCTTATGTGGATCCCCACACTGAAACCTGCCCCTTCCTGCCCTCTATTTCCCATTCAGGACTGATTTTTGCATGGCCTTTTTCTTGTGGAAGAAGAGTCTTTTAAACTTTGTCTCTCTGACTAAGGTCCTTCTCAGTGAGCGCAAGCCATCTTTCCCCCAGGTAAAATCAAGTACCGCTTTAGGCCTTGCAGACCATAGATTTTCTTTAACGCCTTTGGCTTCCTTCATCAACTTTGCAATTTTTTTTCCGCATTCCTCATAAACAACTCTTATTTTTAATTTTTGTCTTCCCTGAACCAGGATGGGACGTTAGTCAAGGTTGTCTTTTCTCTCAAGTGAGGAATCATAACTTTCTTGCCATTTAATAAATTCATAAAAAAGATCTTCCAGCTGCCTTTAAAGTATTTCTTAGTTTTTTCTTCTTACTAAATTTTATTTATAATCTCTTCTTCAGGAAAGCTATCATCTTTGAAATACCCCAAAAATGAGGCAGACATTAACTCTTAAAATATCTGTCTATATTCAGCTGTCTTCAATTGGAAGATTAGTGTTGTTTGCTCCCGTGAGAACCCACCTGGAGTCCTGCATCCAGCTCTGGAGTCCCCGACATAAGAAGGACATGGCCCTGTTGGAGCAGGTCCAGAGGAAGGCAAAAAGGACGATCAGAGGGCTGGAGCACCTCTGCTATAAGGACAGGCTGAGAGAGTTGGGGTTGTTCAGCCTGGAGAAGAGAAGGCTCCGGGGAGACCTTATAGCAGCCTTCCAGTATCTGAAGGGGGCCTACAGAGAAGATGGAGAGAGACTCTTTACCAGGGAATGTAGTGATAGGACAAAGGGTAGCAGTTTTAAACTGAAAGAAGGTAGATTGAAGCTAGATACCAGGAAAAAATTCTTTACTGTGAGGGTGGTGTGGCACATGAACACGTTGTCCAGGGAAGTTCTGGATGCCCCATCCCTGGAGGTGTTCAAGGGCAGGTTGGATGGGGCTTTGAGCGATCTGGTCTAGTAGGAAGGTGTCCCTGCCATGGCAGGGGGGTTGGAACTAGGTGATCTTTAAGGTCCCTTCCAACCCAAACTGTTCTATGATTCTATGAAAGGGGCAAAAGGCATCATGACCAAAGGTCAAAAAGACATGAGGTATGACTTTGACATGGTAGAGATACAGCAGTGTGTGATAGATAACAAGGAGTTGAAAAGCACTTCAGCACGTTGCCTGCTCTGTAGATGTTCAGCATACAAAGTTAAAATGCAGGGTGGTTTGTATCCTCTTAGCATTCACATCCCATACCTGTGAAAGCTACAATTATCTGTGAGAGGGGGTTTTGTTATCCTTTTAAAATTCTGCTGTTCTTTTGGCCTCAAGTGGCTGAAAGTTCCTGAAAGATCAACGTAGTGCAAAAAAACCCCAAAAGTCTGTTATCGGTTTATGAACGATAGCTCAGTTGTGACAGTTTGCAAGTAGGAGATAGTGGCAGAATTAAGATGCAAAATTCAGTACCTATAGAGGAGTTGAAGAGCAAAATGGCTCAGCCTTCTCAGGTAGAGGAGGATTTATATTTATATTGTCAACTTATGATGCAGGAACATAATAAAAATATTCAGTGGAACTTTACCTTTTCTTAATTTCAACAGCATTTTAGTTACAATAATACTAAAGGTGTTTGTTAGAAATTCTGCCTAATTTCCAATATCCCTCTGTTTGCCACTGTAGCAAATTATCAAGACACCAGCAAAGCTGACCAAATATAAGACTTTTCTGTCTCTTTGTCTTCAGCAGTTGTAATAAAGTGGCATGTCCCTTCAGAAGGGCAAGGGTACACCACCAGAGATGGCTTCAGAATTTGTTTTCATTCATCAGCATTAAGAGTTTGGCAGAAAACATTCCGAATAATAATTAATTTATGATATGATTATTGTATTTGTGTGAGTACTTTGCTTTCCCATGAGCTCTGTCTTTAGCCGCAGCCCAGCATAACATCAGCAGTGTCTGTCTTTTGCTTTATTGTTCAAGTTCAGTCATTTTTTCCATCTCTAGAGCCACCACAGAATTCATAATTGAACAATTCCATGCAAAGGAGAAGTGCCTTCTGCTATAATTAAACCATCTCTCTGTGCTGCAAACATCATAATAAATCAATCAACATGCTGAAATTTGTTCAAATTACTATAATTCTTGTATCTCAAACTCTCATAATGGTCCTTTAAATACAAAGCCATAAACAATGGTTAAATAAGAAATAATCGAAAGGAATGGTAAAGGGAAGAAAAACATAATTTCTCTGGAAACATAGTGACCATATTGTATTCCATCCAATATGTCTAGCAACAGCAAGGCAGTGACTGTATATTAACCACCGAGCAAGCCACATAGCCTTTCTCTTTCACTTTCCCCCGGTATAAAATTTGGAATAATAATCTTCCTGTATGTTGCAACTCCTACTTAAATTCCACTGGTGGTTTTAATTGTGTAAGGATCTAAAACACATAAGCTCTTCTGCTAGTCCCCAGCTTTCAAAGTAAAAATAAAAATCAAGCAACGGGCAGCACAGAAATATTGTAGAAACTCTAGGCTGATCTTCATTATGTTTGTATTTTTTTGTCCCGTGGCCAGGGTGATCAGAAACTAACCTTTAACTAAAATGATATCCAAGATTCCTCCTCTATCACTTCTAGAACGGGGCCTTGGTAAACAACAGTCCTAAGACTTGTAATAAAATCAGCAGCATTACCACAGCAGAGAAATCTAGCGTATTAAGAATACTATGCAGTGAAGACAGACAACTACAGTGGAAGAGGTAAGAGTAACTCCACATACAGTATGGCAGTCACTTCAAGACTAAACATTTTTTGGGTCACAGTCATTCTCGTCTGTGCTGATTCATCCACACATCACATCATTTCTGATTCTTTTTTCCCAGTTAAATAAAATGCAATCATACTATCTGATTGTTTTTCTGGCAAGGACACTGTGTTTTCCTCTTTCACTTCTTAAAAAGAGATGCGGATTCTTAAACAGCTGAGCGTCCAACAGAAATGATCTCATTCTTTAAATCTGTAGTGTCAAAACAAGACAGAAATAACCTTTGAGTGCAATGAATATTTTTTACAAGATTACGGTCCCACGCAGGAAATGGGACACATAATTGTTTTTAAAATCTTTAATATGTGTCCTCAGAAGAAAGCTGAAATGACTTTGGGAAAGGGTGAAGTGGACTTAAAATTTTCGGGGGGCTCTACCATAATTAAAGTTACTGTTGCCAGGCTAATTTATACTCACTAAAAGCCTCTGCTTTCCCCTTTGACTGCATGAGGAATTTGACTGCGGGATGGCGTAAGTTTTTCCAGTAGCCCGGGTAATCCCTGCTCTTCCTACCCATCGCTAAAACCATTCTTTACATTAGTGTGGTTCTCAGCGGCACTTTACATCTGAAAGCAGAGCTCTCAACAGTTACTGAAATAAACTCCAGAATATTGCGACTAATGCTACAGGCAGAGCTAGACATCATCACGCCAATAAAGGGTAAGGTCTAAAAAAAAAATAAAATCTTTGTATTCCTAAGAAACTAGAAATTTAATATAAAACCTGAAGTCTCAGGGTTTTTCAAAGCTCTTTGTGGCTCTGTGAGTGCTGGAGTCCTCAGGAAGCAATGGAAGCAGAGGCCAGGTATGTGTCCAACTTCCTGCAACGTCCTCGGCTCCTGCTTCCTGCACGCCACCGCTTCATTAGGTGATTTCCAGAAGTGAGATAACTAACCTAGTTTGATTTCCTCAGAAGTTTTAAGGGGCTTTTGGTTTTGTTTTGGCTTGTTTGGGGTTTTTTTGCTGGCTCGGGAGTTTGAGTAAATTTTTTGGGTATGCTGGAAGAAACTAAACCTCAGAGGAGGAGAGGAACAGCTGTGAATGGAAGAGATATTGCTGCTCAGAATGGGCTGTCTTTCTCACATTCACTTGAAAAGTAGTTATACTTCAGTATATGTGTTATATTTCTGTATGCATCTGCCTGCGTACACTAGAATATAATTTATTGTCATTAAAAAACAGGATACTGGCCTCTGGGAAGAGCTACAAGGGGCTTTAGAGCAGCAGTGTGGGAAGAGCTACATCCTTCCTGCAGCAGGCAGGGAGAACGGCAGCCAGCCCAGCGTAACGCTGAGCTACACTCAGCGTCTTCGTTAATCTCGGTCTAAGTGCCCCCAGGATCCCTGCAGCAAACAGTATTTGACAAAATCCTGTGAGGGATCCGCCACAAAGGCTACTTATTACCTGACTTTCTGCCCGACGCTCCCTCTTTTCCCAGCATCCTGGCAGTTACCCAGGCTATTAAATAGGGGCTAAGTGCCTTTGCTCTTTTTTCGGGGGAGCGGGAATACGGAGAGACAGGAATTTCAAGGCCACTAACTGTGTGAAGAGACCAACTGTCATGTGGGTCGTGGGGAACCACATCCAGCAAATTGTATTTTCAGTATCCCATGATCTCAAGTGTCGGGATACAGTGCTCCAGATGGACTGCAAACCAGCTGTCCTGCGTCAGCATTTCAGGGCCAGGCTGTCTTGTGTGCTGCTGTCACGGGCTCAAGACAACTTGGAACCGAGCTCTATAAATATATATCTCTTATGCCCTCCTCACTCATTTCACAGCTCCCTCGAAGAGCTGACAAGATTCCTTGAAAATAAATTAGCTTTTCCCATATATAGATGCTGATAATGTCATAAATAATTAGAGCTGGTCAAAACCACTGAGACTTTTTTAATATTTGGTCCTAAATCGGGACAAAAAAGTAGCATCCTTCTCTAAAACGAGAAATTCTAAAATATTTCAATTATAAATATAAAAGTTATTCAAAGGCATTGCAACATAGAAGTGAAACATGTCTTTCCTTAACACGTTAACCTTTTAAGGAGGCAGAACAAAACAATATTCACTTGAAATTGGGGTTTTTTTTAATTTTACACTGAAAAGTAATTTGCCTTTTTTTTTTTTTTTTAACCTGATGTTACTCCATTTTAGAGAGGGGGTATTGAAACGGAGCAATCTCTTTCAAACACCATCACCCTGCAGTCACCACGCTGAGCTCTTATCAGGCCCGCTGTGGTCTACACCTGCACAAACAGATATGCCCTGCCTTGAGTTACCGTGACAGGAAATCACACCCTTTTTGTGCATCACGAATGGGTCATACAGATATGAAATGGGCAGAGCTCTGACCAAGAGCTGAAAAGGCTTTGACAGACCAGGTCAAGCAGCCTCACGCTCTCACTCAAAACGCTCTGTGGAGATACACGAAACCTTTTGTCATGAGAAAAGCTATGCATATCATTTGCATATTACAATTTCTTACAGTTTTCTATGATGCCTTGGAAAACGTAGGTTTTTTCACATAACCTCTTTCATCAGGAATTCTCTGAAGAATGAAATGTAAATGTGAGAAAACCTCAAATGCTGTAGGATGCTGCCTCAGTTCCAATCAATCACTCCACCTTTTTTACGTAACTTCTGGAATTCTTCTTTCTCAGCACAAGACCCTGAGCCACTCCTTTGTACTGTAGCACACCAGTCCTGAAAACTGATGACAGGCTTCATGAAGAGCTTCTAACTGACCCAAAGCTCCCACAGGAACACCTTTGGTGGACTGCAAACCCCACTTGGCCACAAAACTACCATGAACTCCACAATCAAGAGAAGCTTGCTGCGACACAGAAAAGTGTTTTTGCAAGCCAGCACTTGAACGTATTCTTAGATTTTAGAGACAGAAAGGCCTTATCTCTGTTCTTCTGACTGGTCATCTACCAGAAGCTTTTAAATGGAAAAGCAAAGGTCTCATAGTTTGCGAGAGCCCCTTTTGCTTAACAGTTCAGAATTCAAGCCCCTTCTGCTCCACCTTCAGTCTGGTCCCTGCCCCAACCTCCCTGTTTAAATTTCAAGCTGCATCCAAAGACATCTGAGCTGATCCCCTTACTGCTGTGCTGGGCTCAGGAGAAGAAGAAGGAAGGACAAGTTTCTTGCCCAAGCAATTATGAAAAGGGATGTTTTGGCTGCTGTTCTCTATTGTGTTTCCAAAGTAAATCTTCTCAGCTCTTGATTCTGTTCATATGCACCCTGGCAGGTCTACCTGACTGACACCATCTGTTATTCCTGTGCTCGGGGAAAGAAATTAGTCTCTTCGGTCTCTGTAGGGAACCATATAAAAACAAACACTGAAAAACTAGCTGCTGTCTCTAATACATTGAAAAGGCTTAAAACAGTGATGTTTATATCCTGAGTTGCATTAAATTTAGGCTGTGGGCAAATGCCCAAATCTTTTTGCAAGTTGTTGCAAACATTCATTGACAATAAATATGTGACGTGAGTATCCAGGACGTCTATGAGGAAGAGGTGTTAAAACAACATTTCTACAGACAACTGTTTGGAATATATCCTTGGAAACTTGTAGCTGCAGTCTGTTCGCTACCTTGACATAATTTGTAGATCTATTATTGCAAGGACTGAGCTTTAGAGGAAAAAAAAAAGTATTTTTTAAAAACAAGAATGCCTTAAATGTTTAAACAAACAGAGTAAGATGGGGGGGGGGGGGGAGGCATAAGTG
>VZSF01010900.1:190979-213891 GCA_013398295.1 Chionis minor
CTATGACTGTGAAAATGAAGCCCTCCTTATAGGAGTCTTTCCTTACAATTTGTCTTTTCACTGTTGCTTTATTGTGATGCTTTGGGTCAATGAGACATTTACTTCAACTGATGAAGAACAGTAAATCCTTAAGGAAAAAAGGAAGAAACCCAATATTCATTAATTGTAGCAGAATTAACCAGCTGGATTTCATGAGGAAACTTGCTAAGAAGCTTGAAAGGGTTTTTAATAAAATGGGTACTGTAGTTCCTGGGAACTAAAAAAAAAAAAAAATATTAATGAGTGCTTAAAGCTTGAAATGTTAGATCTTATTCATAAAAAGTCTGGAGAGTGGTAACCTACAATAGCAGTTACTAATATTCCTACTTCCTTTGCTTTCAAGAGAAATATCTCCATAGCTGTTAAATGGACAGCTTAGAAAATTCTTAAATTACATGCTATGTAGCTTCACTGGCTGCCTTATTCAAGCAAGAGTTGGCTGACACTGCCATAGTAGTGTCAGAAGCTGTTTGCTTCATAAAATATCTCTCTGATTAAACTGTGGGCAGATATCTTGGCATTAAAGCTATTAGCCTGTCGTTGATTTCATTGAGTTTAGGAATATATTTTCCCTAAGCATTTTATTTCTTCTTTCAGAAGTAAAATTAGAATTAAACACATACTCATCTTTGTTTAATCGAGGTATATCGTGAGGGACCTCCCACACAGCTCTTATTGTTATAGTAATCTTTTTCCTGCTTGCAGGAGACTATAACCCGATGCTTCTCCAGTGACATCCCCTCGAAAGAGACCTTGAACCTTTTTCTGAAAGATCTGCTCCTATTTGGTGCTGTCAGATTAAGTTACTCTATTTCAAGATGGTGGTCTTCTGTGGGTCACTGCGGCTTTCCTGCCTTTCCTGTTATTTTTTCCCTACTACTTCCAAGTAGTGGGACGGGATCAACATCTTTCTGGAAGTTCTCCATCAGTTTCCGGAAGTGTTAAGTCACAGTTAGACATGCAGTAGCACGCACCACAGATTTTGGGCCAGCCATAGGGGAAGACACATATTTAATGTCTTTCTGTCTGAAGATGTTTTCAGCACTGTTCTGAACCGGGTACTAATTTATATCCCAGAAAGTGAATATAAAATAGTAAACATCAGAGTGTGATCATGTTTACCTTGAATTTAAAGCAGTATGTGTTACCTAGCAAGGTGCAGGGCAAAGGGAATTCATGTCCCCTGTACCATACAGATATAGTATCATTGTGCTAAGTGATTTCCTCATGTAACATCTAAACGCAGTGCAATTTTGAAGGTCACTATCATGGTCTGCTACAATTATGGTAGGTGCCACACAGTCTTAAAAAAAGTACAAGCTACCAACAGACACTATGTTATCATTAATAAGCAGTTTGGCTAAGAGATTTCTGTGAGGACTAAAAATGGTAAGTACTCTCTAGTCATAATTAACTCCAGTACTATGGGCAGTAAAGGTCAAAAACTGAAATATCTGGCAGACTCAGAGACTGACTGCATGTTGCTGTGACCTAATTCTATCCAACTTACTACAGAGACTTCTTTATCACAACCAGCAAAATGATTCAGTTACGATGGAAAAAAATCTGGTGATTCCTACAATTTCTCTCTTGTATAATAAGAGACAAAATAACATCTCTGAGCTGACTACCATCACCACAGGGAACTTGTATCACCACACAAATGCTATCCAGTGGCAGAAAACATTTCCTCACTCACCTTAAAGTGATTGTGATAAGCTAATTAAGTATTTTATACTCAGTTAGATGATTGTCTGCTTCTGTGTAAAGGAGATTTCGTGTCTTCAAGGTTGGCAGGATACATGTGCACAGTTCAAATAATACCTTTTCACTAAGCAAACCCAAAGCTGCCTCTAGACACAAACTATTGCAGTGAGATGGCAAACATTGGTCTCCAGGCAAAAATGGAGGAGGCAACTGGTTTATGTATGGAATTGAATCATATTGGTCTTAAACCTTCAGTTAAGCTTTCCTCTGAAAATTGTAGAAGGAAAGATTGAATGGCCTTTTTTCTTTCTTTAGCTATTATTAATTGGCATTATTTCTATAGGTCCACCACCATGGACCTGTACCACCACCACCTATTTCCTTGGCTTTCAGTTTATCACTGAAAGGGATGGCTACACAAAGACTGGCAGGGATCACCGGCCATCTCCTTTACTTCAGTGACAATAATGTGCAGCGAGTAGGGAACTGTAAAACAGTGCGATAAAAGAACAAACATAAAGAACAAACATAGTATTTTAAGGACTCACACTGAAGATGTTATATCATAGCACGCGGATATAAAGGCTTACTTTGGAAGCAGCTGGGTTCCCAGCCCCAACTGCCTGTCAATGTGTGCGCAAGGAGCTATTGCTCTAAACAGTGTGTGAGCTTTACTGCCGTGGGGATGCCACATAGGTGGTCCACGTCCACAAAGAAAAGCCAACCACATTTCTGGCTGCAAAACTATGCAGAGGAGTCACCGCTAATGAGGCTTTGGGTTTTTTGCTTTTCTGTGAAAAAAAGTCAGCAGATCTTTTTCATTAGTGGCATGAAATAAAGAAAGGGCAGGGGCAGGTGCTGACTTCCAGGCTCTACAAATGCTAACAGAAAATGTAGTCCAGTGACAGGTGATTAATTTATTGTCATGCTGTTGTGAAGTCACCATGTTAATTTGCCATCATTGTGGGAGGATTAGATACTATGTGTTCAAGTGGCCTTAAGTGTAGAAATAAGCTGCCTTCAGAGGTCAATTAAACTATCCCTGAAAGTGCTCACCATCTTGGTACATGAGAACCCATTAATAGAGTGAAGGTGGGACACAGTTGGGATGGGTGACATTTAGAAGACATTTATTTGAAACTAATGGAAGGTAGGTACAAAACTTAACTGGATAAGGATATGCTAAGAGTAATTATTAATGGATCACTGTCAAAACTGAGGAGAGATCAAGCAACATTTCCTATCAAGCTTGGGGCTACAGGAATCTGGCCCTGGTCCAGCTTCATTCAAAGTTTCATTTGCAACCTGGAAGATGGAGTAGAGAACATTTCTATTAAAGTTGCAGACAACACGAAACTGTGAGTGACTGAAAGGATATTGGCTGACAGGATTAGAATTCCAAGTGATTTTGACATACTGGAAAAATATTCAGAAGAAGGTTTGAGAGGGAATTCAGAGGAAGTGACGCAAAGCCCTACACTTAGGCCATGTTTCCACAACCGTAAGTGTGAGATCTGTGCATTCATTGCTCAATCACCTACCATTACCACCCAGCTCATAGCACATACAATGTTTTACGTCACCATTTGCAACCTATTACTGCATGAGCAACACACCACTTTCAGCTCTACCTCAAGCAGCAGCAGAAGCAGCAGCAGCAGGCTGGGAACTGCCACGGAAGTGGTCAGAGCGCTGGGTGAAAAGGCATGAAAGACTTGTTCAAAGTACATCACACACATCCAGGTGAGCACATTCAGAAACAGACAGTGCAATTGTACGGCAGTCAGTGGTACCAAATCCGGGCTGCTGTAGTCCTGCCAGCCCTCACTTCCCAACTGCATTCCCATCCTTTTCTGTCTGCTAGCACTGCTTGTAATGCAACCACATGCTGAGACAGCTCAGGGGGCTGACAGCTGGCTCCACAAAGAAAGTGATTATTTCTCAGCCAGAGCAGCCCCCGAAGCCAGCTCACCCCGTAATTGTATGAGCTTGTGTGACAGCAGGGATAGGAACAGGCATCTGGGGTTGAGGGGGCCGGCAGGACCACAGCAGCCCAGATGTGATCAGCTTCAGCTACCATAGCACTATAAAAAGGGAGGACTCAACTAGGACTTCTCTGTGAAGAAATTCACTCTAGCCGTGAAGATAAAGGGACTCCCCCTCCAAAAACATCTTGTCCCATGAGAAAAGAGGTATCTCATAGCTATGAGGTGAGCTCCAAATATGGGGGGATTGCCTGTAGAAAATGTGCTTGACCACCTGAAGGCCAGAGGAATAGCACTTCAAAGGAAGAGAGTCAGATCTCAGACTAACCTTAATAGGATTCTGCTTCTCTGCTGTCTCCTGCATGGTATTTGCAGGAGCAAAGAGGAGCAGATGGCACAGGACAGAGAGTGGGAAGCCCAAATGGAGCCACGGTCACCACCTGTGCCTGCCACAGCTTGTTCACTCACCCGGGATAAATGGGGGGGGGCAAATTGTGCAGAATGCCCTGACCAACTATGTTATGCAAAATCCCTGACTGCTGCTTGCTGTGCTGTGAAATTATGCATATGCTGGAGTGAAAGCAGTAAGCGATTGTTTTCTGCAAATCTTGCTCCCAGTCTTTTTTAAATGGTGCTTGCCTTGCTTTGCATCCCAGACCCCCGGCCTGTGCCAGACCAGGCACAGGGCTGGCTCAGCCTGCATCCCAGAGGCTGTTGTTTCATTGATTATTCCCAATACTGTCTTAATAGCCCCCCAAAATTATTATTGCAACTTCTCTGCTTGGCAAAAGGAAAGTGCAAACACAACCCAAATCTGTTAAAGTGTAACGGAAATTGTTAAAATGTAACAAAGGGCTGAGCTACAGAAAGGCAAACGCAGTTCTGAAAAACCCCAATGGTTTAAATCCCAGCCTTGGCGTGTTGCATCCTGTGTCCCGCTGCACCCATCCCATCTAGGGACCCTTGCAATCTGCTGTTCCTCAATAGAAGGCATTTTTCAGCACTAGAAGGAATCTCGGTCTTCTGGGCAAACATGTCACCTGCCAGAGTCAGGGCACAACTGTGGAGGGAGCTGCAGGTACGCACAGTGTGGCAGACAACGCCGCGGTCTCCTGGCTGCTGGCACTGGCTCTGCTCTCACTTCAACAAAAGCACACAAGACACCATCACCTGGACAGAACCCACAAGCGATAAGCCTATGGAGCAATAAGAGCAATCGGAGGTCCAGAAACATAAGGAAAGATCGGAAGAATAAGGGCTGCTTATTCTGTGGAGGAAAGACAAAGGAAAACCACCTAATAGTCTTCAAAACTCCAACGGTGAGGAGTAGAGCACTGGAATAAACTGTTTGGTGATTACTCTCACTCCAAGTCTTTAGGAGCTGCTCAGACAAGGCCCTGTGAGGAATGACGTCGGTACAATCTTGGGGTGTGCCGGTGGGCTGTGCCACCTCTGCCTAAATTTTTATGATTTTACAATTAATGCATGCCGTTGCTTTTGCATCCTACAGCACAAAAACCAATAAAGAAATTCATTAGATATTGAAGAGGATTAGAGGGATTTAGTTAAGAATATTGCTCTACTCAGAGTCCCCTCCTACTACATGGAAAGGATTCTTGCTCAGAAATCAGAGGCTCAGACAACTCTGCAAGCCATACTACTGATGCCATTCCTCTCCAGTCTCCAAGTTACTACTCAATTGCTCTTTTAATTACCTTTATTATAATTTGTTTAAATTAATTTTACTCAAATAAAAAAGAATTACTCATATTTACCAAAACCAGAAGTATTTTATAATTTGTATTTTTATAAATAGTATATATTGCCACCTATTTCGGCACTATTCTGTGGATTTAATACTCCTAAACCACATTAAGTTCTTCATCCAGCCCTTCTCAAGTCTTTCAGTATATTGCACTAACAAGTACGCTCTGGATAAATGCTTCTGGAATCTCCTGTATTTTAAGATAGCATCAGAATGGTTCCGGTAGTTATTCTTGCAATCAAATGCATTTTACTGAACTAACTGCACAAACTGATTTGACTATGCGAAGTAAAGATAGCAATGAAATAGAAGATCAGCACAGGAACCGCTTCAACAATCCCTTAGCCCTCACTTAAATTCCTCTATGGAAATACTCATTTTGCTAAGCTTCTCCTCTTTTTGCTTGTCCTTTAGCAGATGTTCGATCCTTTTCCTGGTGCACTTGTATACCTCAATCTCATCACTTGTTTCATGTCAACGGTCTGAGTGCTACGAAGAGGAGGAAGCCCAGAAGCAGTCTGGGGTGCCTCCAAAAGGACAGGCTGAAATGCTTAGTGCTTTGCTACTGCTTAGAGTCCAGTACTGAATGACAACGCAGAATACAAGTTATGATCATCTGGTTCCAGATTTTGTGGTGGTAAAATGAATCTTGGGAAGACAGACATCCTGGCACACTGCAGGTTTATTCTGGATCCTATTAATATTTCCTATTCCCTGCTTCCAAACATGCACTCTTATTGCCTCTCGATCCAAAAGGTTAGCCAGTTTTCTGGGTTCTAGGTGGGCTGTTCCAGGGAGAAGGGGGGGCTGATATTGGGGCAATTACTGTGTTTCTTTCCTTTATTTACAAACAGGTTCTTTTTCTCTAAATACAAGAAAAATCAAAATAATAATACACAATTCTACAGCTCCCATCTCCAAATCCATCTCCTCCCATCCAAAACCTGATCAAAAATCTCTTTACTTTCTCAGCTTTTTCTCAGACCATAGTACCAGACTTCTGTGCGTGTGCTCTATTCCATATTTATTTATCCAAATTATGTTTCTGCCTCCTTTTGTAAAGACAAGCAAAAAAGAACAAAGCAATACATAACAAATTCCTCTGCTGATATATGCTTTCTTTTGGGTGGAGCCTGCTGTTGTTGCAGCTGCTTTTTTCCACTACAATGTTTAGTAACTTCTTAGACTTAATCTTAAACAAGGTTCCTAAAATACTCTATACATAACATACTCACCCTTGCTGAATGTGCTGATAAAACCTGATTTTTTACCATAGTACAGGACTTTGGGCCAAGTGAGGAAGAATACTGCAAAGCAATCCTTTCATTTTTCATCTGAACTTTGCAGAAGTTTCAAATATGCTTAAACTAGCTCCGTAGACTGTACTTCCCTTGGTCTTTGTCTTCTTTTCTGTTTATTTATACTATTTTAACCCCTCCAGCAACACTCAATAAATAACCATTTCCTTTCTGTTAAAATCTACCATTGTATAATGTTTATTCAAATGCATGTTTACTACTGTTTTAGCTGAAAATCACCACAGCCACCAGCCTGAGGAAGCTTAATTCAAGAAGTTTTTAGTGCAGGCTAGCGATTAAGAATTTAACTCATAGAAATGAGGAAAATGAAAGCAAACACGGCTACAGTTCAGCTATGTAGTATACATGATCCTGCATGAAGTAAAAGTCAGAGCATTTATTATTTATATTACACATTGCATATAGAATGAAAATACTCTTAATGTAATAGCATTTCTTTGATAAGCATATAACAGAAGGAGCCAACAGAAGTGTATTTCCCATTGATACTGAGTCAATAAGTCTGATTCAGCTGGAGGCTGATTTCCAGTTTGCAGACTCAATAGACTTCCAGTCCTAGCAGAAGAAAGGCTAACTGCGTGTTTTTCCAACAGAAAACTCCTCCAAAAGAACAGACAAGATCTCAGGATTTTTAAGAGCTTTAAAAATTAATATGACCTACCCATTCAAAAGACAGAATTTTTTTTAGTATTCATTGGGCAGAATTGTTCTTTCTTTTTCTCAGATTGAAAATAAAAGTGCATTGAGAGATTTTATCCTAGAAGGACTGTGGTATGCAATGTCTCAGCTAGCAGGTGAAAAGACAAGCTTAGAAGATGAGCTTCCAGCCGGATATTCAGTCTTGCCATAGTCCACCTCTAATATGCTACTCACGCAGGCATCCATCCATCAATGCGTTTTTACTACTGCCTCCCCACAGTCATACCAGTAAGTACATTTTCTTCCTTTGAAGCACACTTCGCTGTATGTACATGCCTCACCTGAAAAACTTTAAATCATTCTGGGACCTCCTTAACCAGACAGACCCGAACACATAGTCTTTCTTTAAATCTTTGTTGGCAAGTTCCTCATGAGACATACAGTAAATTCACTCAAATGAAAAAACAGGTCACCCCACTGTACCTTGCCACTGAATCATTGCGTACCTCCCATTCCAGTGTTTCAGCTGCAAGTACTGTGTTTTGCCACTCTGTTATATTTTAGCTATTTTTCCTTTTATAATGTGAGTCCAAAGCACCACCGAATCAAAGTTCTCCACTTGTTCTGATGATAGGTTTTATAACTGCTTGGCATAAATGAAAGTTTTGTTATAAAATGAGGTCATTACAGGACTGCTATATTAGCTCACTGAAGAGCTCATACGGCGCCTGTTACACAATGTCAACTAGTTAAAGTGAGAGACCAGTGACAAAGCGTGACAATGACAATAGTAATAATAATAATAATGTTTAGCTACCTCACAGTTGTCTGGAGTTTTCCACCAAACCAGCATTTTTCATGCAAATAGGAAGTCAGAACCTGCTAATAATAATTTATGAAAATTACATACTATTTTGCAACAAACAAACATCATATTAATGCACAAAGTCTAAAACTCTTTTGGACTAGATAATTATTCCCACTGTACTTCTGGAAAGGCAGGATTGTACAAAGGAGAACTGTACTAGCTCAGACACATGGTCGAATAGTGGCACAACTAAGACCTCAGTGCTTGTGGGTACATTTTATTATTGCTGTAAAATAGCAATAATTTGTGGTAACATCAGACAAGAACATTTCTTCTGCAAATTCCTGTAACATTGCTTTCATTTTTGTTCCCAGAATTTTCCAGGTGGTGATTTTAGTCTCTAGCAGAGCTGAGCTAGCATCACACAGCACCAGGGAAAAACAGAGGATTATAACAAATAATGCACACAGGCTGTCACAGGGAACTTAGAATGAGGATAAAAAGAGGTTAAGCACCAGGAAGAGGTCATTTGATGTAAATAGAAGTGGAGAGCACTGAGTTTAGTCAGCTGATTATTTATCTCGTATTAAATTTTGCTTGAACATTTGGCCGTGGGATACAAAAATGCTAATGTGACTCTGTGGATATTCTTGAAAGCATAATAAATTTGAAGAGTAGATAGATAATCTCACAGAAATAAATACTTTGGACCATGCTAAAATGGCACTCAAGACAATACCACTTAGACATTAGAGATATTACAATAATTGGTTCCATGTAAAACAGATAGCTAAAGACGTTGGATTAGTTCCCAGGAGTGTGCTCAAATACATCACTGAAGATGGGTTCTTTAATTGAATGCATATAGGAATAGATATAACAGCTTGAGCCATACACAGTATGTCACAAACCTTAACAATTATGGCTACATTTCATTTTGTACACCATCCCATCCCCATAAAATAGCTTGTTTCAAATTTAAAGGTACAGAATCCAATCTATTTGCACAAGTGGAGTTTTATATTCTTTGGGAAAGGAAACACGTCAACCTGCTTTATACTGAAAAGAACCTAGTACAGTCCTGGAGCAATATAAATAATAAATCTCTCTCTTACACATTTATAAAGAATCCATCAGTATGATACATATTTAACATACATGCACTTTATATTTCATTATATATGTATGTGAACATTAACTTCACTTTCTGGGTTTCCACAAATTGTAGTCTATAACTGTTTTTTAAATATGGGCTAAGTATTTTGGTTTACTCTTTTTGTTTTTTTTTTTTTTTTTTTTAAGTACATTTATAGAAGGTGAAAAACTGCTTGCAGGTATGTTTATCCTTTTCCTACTTGGGGAAAGTGGTATCTCTCCGTTTTTTTAGAAGGAGCTGCCATTATCCAGACTGGGTTTTTTATTAAGTGCAGGAAATCAAGTATTTTCATCAGTAGAGTGTAACTACACTTTTCTGATTTTGCAGCTGCACGTGTGGAAAAGTAAATACAGAGCTACTCAAGCCAGAAGGACCACAGACCACTGTGCCACTGTGATCAAATAATCAGACATCCTGCATTAAAGAACTTCCTCCAAATTTACATTTTTTTTCCCAAAAAGAGAGCTATCATAAAGCAAACCATCTCTACCTTTGGCCAAAAACAACTGTGCACTGTAGTGGCTCTCTTATGAAGAACATAAGACAATAGCTTTGGAAATAAAGTGCTGCACTGTCTGTTAGTGTAAAGATAATGAAAATATGTGAATGGAAATCATGTGACTTCCTTGGAATGTTATATTAAATTTCTTGATTGACTCTCATAAATTGCTTTCAAATTACTGCACTAATTCTTTTCCCTTGGTTAGAGGGTTACTCAGTAAGTTTCACAACATTTAAAAAATGCATCAGAAAAAGTCTGAGCTGCTTTCAAAATGGCATATGTGCTTTGAAGTATATACTGGAATTTATTATAAGTTTTTGCAGAATGTATTATTCTCTTGCAGGACAAAATTAAATTGTAAAGCCATAAATGTCAAATTAGGCTGCTTGCAGTTTGCACCTCACTTCAGAGGTGTTCAGAAACCACACACTCCATTCACAACTGTGGAAACTGCAGTGGCTCTGTTCTTCTGAAATTAATTTCAGACTGTGTTCTATTATTTATAGATACTGTTAACCTAAACCTAAATGAATCACACAGAATTAATGATCAAATCTTGCTTTTTTAATTTGTGAAGATAATCCAATTCAAATCAGTGAGACTGGTCACATGGATAAAAAAGCAAAAAAGACTTAGATTTGAATCTCTAAGTGTAATAGAAATATTGTTCAGGTATTTTTAATTTAGGCTAGTCAATTAATAAGATGAGAGCCTGAATCTCCTGGGCAGCCCGCCTGCTGGTCCCAGGAGGGAGTGGATTGCATCAGCTCTCAATGCAGGGAAGATACTCTCCATGACACATGGCAAGGAGGGGGCAAATGCTCACACTCAGCTTATTCTGACCCATATGGACAGTCTAGTTGTGGGAGCCAGATTTTCTTCATGTGCCGCTACTTGGGATCCTAATGCAGAGGAATTAAGGAGCTGCCTTTAGGCTCCTTACATGCATCACAATAAGCAACTGCACTGCATGCGAGCACTACTCCATTTGAATTCTTAATGGCAAGTCAGTTGTTTGTATTTATATTTCCTTCATATGATACTGTAAATGCTAATGTTAACATAAATGAAGGATTTTTAAAATTATTCTAATTTTTAAGCAGACAAACTTACTAGCTACTACACACCGAGCAACATGCTGGCATGTGATTTGTTTCTCTTCGTTGATAATATGTTCATAGCTTTTTGTGACAAGGCATGAAAATTTCATTACTTACAGCACAGGGTATTACATCTCCTTGGATTCTAAGTGTCGGTATTTTCCTGATGGACTATTCAAACCATCTTCTGAGGCAGCAAGCCTTTTTTGTTATTTTAAGGCACATTCTGATTGTGTCCCTTTTTCTTCCTATCTCGACTTTAACAATGGATTGTTTTCTCCTTTTCCTCTGGGTACTAATGATACTTTTAGCCACTGAGAACTGTGTACTCTTGACCGCTTTTCACTACCTTTTAGTTATTAGATAGCGACACCAAAAGAAAGACTGGCAGATACCTTAAGAGAGCTAGTGCAACTCTGCTCAAACACAAATAAAGATGATGTAAAAGGACTGAACTTTGTGGCATCCAGAAGTCTGTACATTTCTGCTGAAGTTCGTCACTGTCTGCCACTAATCCTACAAAGCTCGGTAGGGATCAGCTGCTGATAACACCAATGAAAGAGGGTCTTTGTTATAACACTCTTGGTTTTTTGTACATATTGAAGACCTTATAAGCCTTACTCAGATAGTCTGTTACTTACCAAACGTTAACAGTGTATATAATTCAGTGCTTCAGACAAATCTGTATTTCTTTTTTTTCCTTTTATTTCTATTAATCAGAAATGTTTTTATTTACAATTCGTGTTTATAATTTAATTCTCTATCCACAATAAATGCCTCATAAATAAACATTTGATTTTTTTGGCCTTCTCTTTAGTGGCAAAATAATGATTGAATTGATAAAGTTCAAAGCTAGAATGTTTTGCCTGTAGTGGATTTCTTATTACCATTATAAATGTTATCTTCAAAGAGTTAAAGTTAGTTAGTTATCCCAGTCCTCCCTGTTTAATGAAATTATTTTGTTTCCTTAAACTGTCTTTAATAAGTAATAAGGGAGACTGGAAAATTAATATACATCTTACTGTATTGATTTAGTTTTAGTTCATTCTGTTTTCTCTCTGAAGTCTACAAGCCTTCAGGTCCTATCTAATCTATTCATTTCTGACATGTGCATCTTTCTACTGCCTAAGCGCCTCTGCTGTTCTTGAAACAGCCTCAGAGATGATTTGAATCCTTATGCTTGGCTTTTTCAGCTGTTTACAATTTCCCACATAATTTTATTATGTACTTCAAAACATTATAATTGTACTCTAAGAAACTCCATTATCATCAAGTCTAACATTGAACATCGTTATCTAAGTATAGTCCTTGCATCCATTGTCCTGCAACTGCAGGAACACTGCCAGACCCTCCCATGAATTCTAAAAGTGCCTGGCAGCAATTCCAGACTCAGGACTGCATTTTAAAATGGATAGCTACGAGTGTTGGAGGGTAACGGCTTAGTAATAGGCTGTGCAAAAATAGGTAAGATGCAAGCAAAGTTAAGACTGTAGTGCTATCATAAGTGCAATGAGAGCAGACTGCACAATTATCTAGATGACAGCATAGGAAATACAATGGTGTGCTTAAAAGCCACAAAATGCTAAATTCAGACCTACAGAGTGCAGGGCCACTGTGACTGAAGGAGCTAGGTTTAGCAGTGAGGTGCCAGCTGCAGCATTAGTTAACATATTTAGGATGAGCCTGACAGTTTGGGAGAGACCCACATACAAAACCAGACTCCTAAACATGATGCCGAGAGGGAAAGGATGAAGAACCAATCTCTGTATAACAGTCCTGCCCCTTTATGCATATCAGACATAAAAGATGGGTAAACATATCAGCAGTTAAACTGAACTACATGAGAACAGGGATTGTATTAACCAAAGTAATTTTTGATTCATTTTTCTCAAAGGAAACTAAAAACGCCTTCTTAGATTAATTTTGTTTTAAAATTGGAATCAGAGTGTTTCACTTTCAGAAGCTAAATACCAAGAAAAAGAGGTTAGACTCAGAGAACTGTTGCAGAAGACATGGCTAGTTTTAAAGTCCAATGATTATAACATTCTTAAAGTCATTCTCACACTCACCTGTCTTAAGGGATTTTAAAACACAGAGTACATTTAGTAGTGTAGGTTAGTGTACATCAGTACACTCTCCTATCCCCCAAAGCATGCTTCCACTTTTTCTGGAAGACTTCAAGAATTCAAGACCTGTGCCAGGGCCTGTTCTAACGACTCAGCAGTATGGCTGATTGCACTCCAGGACCCATGCTGTATTTTTGTACCTTTAACTTACCACTGCAGGTGTGGAAAGCTGTCCCTCTCAACGGAGGTGCACCATGCTCTGTTTTTCAGTGGGGCTGTTCTCAGTCTTGCCTTCTGATTATGTTCAGTTGCATCAATTACTTAAACATTTTCTGAAAAAGAGGGACAATATCTCAAGTCTAGAAGGCAGAGAACTCACCGAATCCATACATTTGAATTGTTGACTTCTGTATCTCAAGACAAAAGTCCCTGATGTAAAAGAAAAATTTCCAAACTCTCCAGATGTTGACTGGCTGTTAATGGAAACTTAAGACAGACATATTCACAATCCCAAATCCATTGCCCACCAGTCTGAAAGCGCTTCCTGTTTGATAACTTCATAAAATCAGACCCACAATTGAATCAAAGTTTTGTAACTAAAATCCTGATACACAAAGCACAGTCTGAAATGGAAGATGAAATGGCTGCACCAATACTACCCTGTAATATCATCCTCAGAGACAGCATCAAGGTCAAATCAACCAACTCTGATTAGTCCAGCGAGAAAATACCCCTACATCAAAAGTCAGACACTTACACCCACACTCATCTCAGCCCAAGGGTGCTAGCTGCTCAAAACCTGTACTGTGTGCTTTAGAGAAGCCCGGCTGTTGTCACGTGCTGCCTCACTTCCCCGTCCCCAAGCAGGAGCAACTGAGATAGGCAATGATCACACTCTGGAATAATCGCTACTTCTGCCTGTGGCCAGTATGCAAGAACACAAGAGCACACAAGGGAAAACATGACATTAATTTGAGATTTAATGTCCTCCTCACTGCATGGCCTAGAGCTGATCTGCCTTCTGAGCCTTGGCCAGTCTGCCCCCTCCAGCACAGAGAATGGACTGGCAATACACTGTAGAGATGAGATGAAGTTTTCCTTTGTCCTCCCAAGAGCTGCCAAACTCTATGGACAGCTTAGGTTTAAGTTTTAAGCAGACGTCATAAATACAGTTCATGAGCTGGTCCTGCGTTAGCATGACTCATCCTGTAGGATGGACCAGACAGGATACACTGCTCCTCGTCTTCACTCTCTTTCTGTCCCCACCACTGCCTCTTCTTTTTTACCTCCTGACCTTTCTGAAAGATCACCTTGCTATCACACCATTCAATGCTACCGGCTATTACTCCTCAAACTCTGGTACAGGTTCTGTGAGGTCCTTCAGATCACACAAGTCCATTTCCAAGGAGGATCTGAGCAGCCAGGCTGGAACTCCATGTGGGAGCCTGAGGCTTGGGCTGCCATGTAGCCCTTGGGAAATTGGCCAAGGCAGAGGAGGCAAGCTCGGAATTTCCCTCAAGTTGATGTCTCACACTCCACAAACTCATAGTATCATGTTATAATAAACCAGGTGTCATCGCCTTTCTGACAACGTGATGCCTGGTGAAGCATCTCCTTGCGGGGACACCTTAGAAGCACAGTGAGTAGGCCATATTGGCAACAGTGCAGACAGCCCTAATCCATAAGGACAACCTAATTCTAATTTCTGTCCACTTCCAGCCTTCACTCTCTTTCCTTTTCCCCTTCCTCCAGCAGCTAATGCTTGGGCTGAAGTTTCTAGGCCATTAAGATGCCTCACACTAACTCATTCCACATTTTGGTATGTCAGTTACCAGAAGATAACATTGAGAAAAAACAAAGATGGATGGAAATTTATTAAAACTATGAGTAACCTCAAAAGATAGCCAAAAAAAGTTTGTGGCAATTAGATCCAGAAGTGAGATCAGGGGTTTTCCATCGCCAAAGGTCAGCAGTTGACTGGACTGTGTGTAACCCACAGACATTTGTGTTATATTGCTTTCCTAAGATAACTTGCCTAGATAAGACAGTATTTCCTCACTGACTATAAAAGGAGGAGCTCTGCTCTGAGACAGTCTTCTTGCACTGGACTCAGCCTATAAAACTATTCACATAGAGCTGTCCTAGTGTTTTTTACAAATTTGTGAAAATTACGTAAGCTTTCCTCTCTAGTAGTCTGGGCACATCTTAGCGATCCCCAAGAACAATTTAGAGTTTTTGACTATAAACTTTTTTCTCTGTCATTATCCACATCCATTGAGCCTGCTGTTGATGAGTCAGCAGTGTGCCCTGGCAGCCAAGAGGGCAAACCACATCCTGGGGTGCATCAAACACAGCATAACCAGCTGGTCAAGAGGTGATTATCCCACTGTATCCAGTGATGGTGTGTCCTCACTTTGAGTACTGTGTGAAGTTCTCGGCCCCACAATTTAGGAGAAATGTGAAGGTCCTTGAATGAGTCCAGAGGAGGGCAACAAAGCTGGTGAAAGGGCTGGAAGGGTTTGTCTAGTTTGGAGAAAAGGAGGCTGAGGTATGACCTCATAGCTCTCTCCAGCTTCCTGAGGAGGTGAAGTGGAGAGGGAGGTGCTGATCTCTGCTCCCTGGTATCCTGTTATAGAACACGTGGAAATGGTTCAAAGCTGCACCAGGGGAGGTGTAGACTAGACATTAGGCAGCAGTTCTTTGACCACCAAGAGGGTGGTCAAACACTGGAACAGGCTTCCTAGAGATGTGGTCAATGCCCCAAGGCTGTCAGTGTTTGAGAGGCATTTGGACAATGTCCTTAACAACATGCTGTAACTTTTGGTCAGCCCTGAAGTGGTCAGGCAGTTGGACTAGGTGAGCGTTGTAGGTCCCTCCCCACTGAAATATACTCTGTTCTACTTACATAGTCATAGTGCTGTGCAATACAAGCTATGTCTTCTTGCTATAACATGAGGGAATGACCTTCTCCACAGAGTCCTTCCTGCCCAAGAGCCTCCTGAGGCATGAGCTGCCCAAATAGTACAGATGCTGCAGGCTCTTTCCCTACCGCTCACAGCTGCTATAAGTACTTCCCCCAGGAGGATGCAGCCCCATTGTAGGTATGAAATGCCAAGCTAGCTGAGTACAAGTGTCAGGAGCCATGTCCCCCATCACCAAGCAGTTGTCCTGCAGACTGAACTAACATTTCCTACCACTTTTTGTGGATTCTGGGTCATCAGCTGCAGGCAAGCAACCAATGCAGCAAAGGATGGCCCCTGAAAGGCATCCAAAGCAGCTAGTTCATCACTGCCAGGTATTCCCATTCAAGGCAAGTTATCTGGCATAAGTTTGAATAGGTGAGGTGAGGACTTTACCATACAAGGATAGATGACTTCACGCTAGAAGGCTTATTTTTGCATTCTCCACTTTAAAAGTCATCCTATTTTATTTAGGAGACATTCATGAAGTACATGAAGATCACATATTCTTCGCTCTTGATTGGAAGCCTGATTCTGGGAGATGAAATAGAGTTATGTTCCTTTGTTAAATTCTGCTTAAATTCAATTGGGAAACTTTGAATTTCTATGCTTATTTTCCATCTTAAAGCCAGGTGAACTTCAGTCGTAATTCCCTTTTTTGACAGTCTTTCATCCTCTGTCCTGCTCAGGCCCTAGCCAGATGAAAGTGCATTTAATTTCTTAGGGTTTCATAGCGTTCTAAGTTGTCTTTTTGAGGAGAGACCATTTTCTAGTTTCCAAATTCCACTGGGGCAACGGAGCACTGTTATTTTCTGAACTGACTTTCAGGAGTCTCTCCTTGACAGCAAATTTATGAGAGAAATAAAGGTGCTTTGGTTTTGACAATATAGGCTTTTTTTTTTCCCCTCTTTCTAAAAATTCTTGAATCCAAGAACATTCCTTTTGTCTCTTCACTTTGTGCCCATGGGAACTAATGTCTCTTCATTCCTAAACACGATTCAGTTGTCTTCCCTCTAAGTCCTGTCACCTGAAACTTTGCTGATTCTGGGACCAAACTGTAATTCTATAATTACTCGGAAAAGAAATAACCTTATCACAAGTTATACATCAGGGTGCGGTGCAACAGAGCACAGCGTACTGAATATGGTCTAGTGAGAGCCAAAGTGGCCCACAGACTGCTGATCTTGATGGTTTTCATTGGTGACCTAGAGCTGTAGGATCAGAGTAAGATCAAAAAGGCATGTCTGGGGAAAGGCAGCCTACCTCCATTATGTTATCTTTTTGGGCCACAGCTGGGCTGCCGACAGGAGGGATGTGGTTCAAGGTGACACAAGGCTTGAGAAGTGACCCTCCATGACGTGCTTGTTCTTGGGAATATTGTGATTGCAGTGGTGTTTACAATTGCCTAGGTATTAGGAAGACTGAGTTTCCCTCTCCTGATGTTCCCTGAAAGGTTGTGGCAGTTAGGGATAATGACAAAGGGTGAAGTAGCAGGCCATCCAGGGGAAACACAGTCTGTACGGCATGAATATTAGAAGAGCCTTTCTGGGACTGTAGCAGGATAACTCTTCAGCAGGCGGTATCCCTGAGGGCTTCCCATCTCACGCATGTTCTAGAGGTGGCCCAGGACCCTGCAGCTTGATCCACGCGACACAATCCAGCCTGAGGCGCTGCGAGAGGGGCAGCATTTGAGGGGATCTTGAAAGAGCCATGCAGGCATATTCAGTCTGGCCCACTGAAGTGAACACTGCATTCCAAAAATCTGAAACATTCTTATACAACACACAGGAGTACACACATTCACCCAGGGCACACCTTATAAATACCATAAAGTATGAGTACTGAATTCAAAATAAGAAAACGGTGCAGTTCTGGCAAACCTCAGTAAGCAAAACTCCCATTACACTGAAGGGTGTATAGACTCGGTCCTGCCCAGTTTCACCCTTTAAGTAGCACAGTCCTCCACTAACTGGTTAAAATAACATCCTTTGCAAGTTTTGAGGGAAACAGCACAAAATACCAACACTTTTCTGTGTCTTTCTTGTCTCTGTCTACATGCGACCACTTCAGTTGCAGGTAGTGTTGTTACTATTAATACTAGAGAAAATAGATCTTTGTAAATCCTTCACGGAAGTCTGTGAGAGCAATGCAAGGGAACATGATTACATGGTGAGAGTGGGAAAAGCATGTGCTTGTAACAGAAGTTCCCAAGTAGGCACTTCCAAATGCAAAAGGACCTTAAAAATATACTTTTCTAAACTGATTTTTTAAATTTGCACAATTTGTACTTATTTGTAGAAATAAATCCCTAGAAATATGTAACAGCAAGTACATTTTCAAATATGAATTATTTTCAAAGGAATAATGCCACAATTTCATTCTGAAACAGCAGACACACTATTCTAAAGCTGCTACAAGCTGTAATTGTTATCATTAAAGCATGAGTTAGACCTCCAAAATCATAGGAGAGACTTAAAAATAACCAAATATCCCCTCTTTTGGGGGTTTGTACCTTTAGAAATTCCAAGAAGCCTTTCTTCAAAACTGTGGGAACTAATTTTCAAAAGTGGAATTTGTTTAGAAAGTGTTTATCTAAACATTGAACACCAGGGATCGATACCTTAAGAAAAATATTGTAGGACTTGGGATAAAAAACCAGAGTCCAGTAACAAGGCTTATCACAGTGTTTTACTTAGCTCCTGTGACCTATATGTACTACATAAATTTCTGAGTTAAACATCTACTTGTTATCCAGTAATTAGCAGCTGACAGACTATGTATATTTGCGTGCTTATTTTTTAAGTTCAAAGATAAACGAGAGTAATGACATTTTCTATGAATCACCTTCTTGTTTTCCCCCATATCACCTTTAATAGAATATATTGGAACTAACAAATACATCTTTGAATCCTTATAAACACTGAGTACATACAAAGAAGGCCAAGAAAAAAAATTTCCTCAAACTATCTGCAGGTATCAAAGGAAGAAATTCTGTGAAAAAAAAACTATCAAAGAAAGACAGACAGAGCAAATACTATGAAACAATCTGTTATTGAGCTAGTCAGTGAAGGGCAATAATGACATGACTGCTGCGGAAAAAAAAACCTCCTTACACATTTTGAGTCCTGTCCCAAGCAGCTGCTTGAGGGATCATCAGATACGCTAACCAGCTCATCATGTTGTCTCCCGGCTATTTTCACAACTCCTTTAGCCCGTCCTTTCATTAAACAGACATTAACTTTTGCCTCTGTCTGATCCGTGACATTAACTTCCAACTCTGAATCGTTACATTTCGAGGACACAAGGTCTTGTGTGCTTTCTCTCACGTTGACCCTCATTCTTGTAATAATTCCCCCTTAAACATCCCAATCTATCTCATAATCCTTCTTGAAAACCCTACTTAAATTGTCTTAAGAAATATTTGGGCAACAGTTTGTGAAGATCATGGACTTTCATACAGACTAATAATGATCCAGTATTTCCTTATATTCACTCAATTGTCTTTCCATTAATTAATTTTAGACACTCAGATCTCCAGAGGCTGCCTTATTGTTCTGTGTTTGTATGGCACCTGGTCCTTGGTTTGGATTCTTACTTACTGGCAGTGATGCAAATAAATATTTTGACAGACAGATAAGATTTCTAAAGGCAGGCTCAAAAACCAAAAAGAGAAGAAAAATAGTTACTTTAAAATCTATCTTGTGATTTTGAAGGTCTGACATGTTTTTAACAACGCTAACTGATGAAACTATTAATGCTGGTTTAGAGTCAGTGTAGGAAGAAATGTTTGTACAAATCAAGTATTCTGATTTTCATATCTGCAAGGAAAAGAGATCTAAACCCTAGATTTCACACCGCTGTATGGAGTTGTAGTCTATACATACCTACAAGACTACAAGCTTTTTGGCAGAGCAATGTGCGAGCTTGGATCTTTGAAAAGTGTTTTTGTTATTTATTTCACTTCAGTAGAAGACCTCTAACTGCATGACTGGGTCAAAGACGACAGCAACATTTTGGCTAGTATTAATTGCAGATAAGAAAGACAGAAAGACAGACAGAAGGGAAGGACGCAGTGTCCAAAGCCTGAGAAGAAGGAGCAATGGTGAGCAAGCAAGCAGGAAAAACCTAGAGAGAAAATAGTAGTACCAGACCCCACATAAGTAAGCCTCATTCACAGCTGTCTCATTATCAAGCCTTTCCACTGCAACACTTATTCACAGATTCGAAGAATGGGGCTGGATGCTGAAATTAAGTGTCGCCCATAAATACCTAGAGGCCAGAGTGGACAGGTAGATGAACCAGTGCAATATTGGGACCAGAAAGTCTAATCGCACTCTTGAATGTAACAGTGAGGGAGCAGAGAACCGAGATAGTAATTTACCGAGGTGTTAGAACTATAAAGATGATGGAAGGGCTGAGAAAATATCCTTTCAGCGAGAGACGCAGGGCTCACACACACTAATAAAAGTGTTACTGCAGAGTAACGAGTTGCCACATGTCAGTTGACCCACAGTCACCATCTGTGTACTCAATCTTGGTTTGTGGCCAATGCAAAACAATTCAAATTAGCTTTGCCCTCTTTAAAAGAGGGGATTTGATCAGCTTGGTTTTTCAAGAAACAAAACTGAGAAATTATTTCATTACAGTGTACAAGAACCCTCATAGGGAGAAAAGTCTGAGTACTGAATAGGACCTTTACCTACTGAAAAAATTGTAATAACAAGCAATAGGTGAAAGAGACAGTAATTCAGACTAGCCATTGTCATAAAACACTAACAGAAGCAGTGGCTTCTCCAAATTTGTTGAGTCTTTAGACCAAGTCTTCTCACCCAAGCACAAGTCTTTAGCTGCAGAAAAAGGAGAACTGAGTGAAATGTGCCATCTGTCAAGCAAAAAGGCCTAGCAGTTTCATTAGGACGGCAAATTTTTTGATTTATTAAGTTAAAGATCAGAAGATATGACTGCAATCATCTAACCTAACCTGATGTGTAAATATGGTCTATAGAATTTAAAGATTCATTGCACGATGATACTTCACTGTATATACTCCAATACCAAACTGAAGACGCAACTGCTAGACACAGTATTGATAATGCTGCAGATTCAGGCTACACCTGATAGAAAAGTTGTTGCAAAAAGTAAAAATCTAGTACTATTCGCCTCTCAGACCCCAAGTTTTTCATCCCCTTCAAAATGTCTAAATAAATACGCTGCATTGGAAGAGATGATAGATAGTTCAAGAATGCGAAGTTTGGGTAATGGTGTGCTAAGTATTGCTCTAAAGGTACAAACATCATCTGATACAAAACCAAAGATGAAACATTGCACATATTTTTAGCAAGAATGAGTATTTATACTCAGCCTGGTCACAGATATACTCATTTATTATTTAACATACAAATAAAGACAATAAGTTTAATGTATTAACACTGGAACAATTTATACCTGTAAATACCCTATTAACTGAAATATGCACAAGTCTTAAAGAGGAGAGGGGTTTATAACACAAAAGTATATGAAGAGAGAAGTTAAAAGCAAAAGATGGTAGTGATTTTTATGAGAGAAAATAAAGAACAATTAGAATGGAAAAACTACTATGAATTAGAATAAGAAAAGGACATGCAAATAATCACTGCTTATTCATCTACTTTGCTACAATGAGTAAAATAAATATGGTTGACAAGCTTCATCATTTATGTTAAAGGAGAACTTTGTATAACTGTAACAGGGATTGCAAAGAGCAGTAACATCTGGGTAGACCTGCAGTTATTTATCTGGACATTTTACAAACTGCAGCAAAAGAGTACCTGCTTACTCATCTGGATTCCCTGGAGAGTTTTAAATCACAGTAATAAAGAATCACTTACAGAAAGGCAGTAACTGTATCACCAGAGGGGAGTGAAAGAGCCACAGGAGAGCGCCTGGGCCAAAATACGGACTTCCAAAGCTTTCTGCACTAACAGGCTGGAAGTCCTAAGGGCTTTGAGGTGTAGAGAAACCAGCGCCATGGATCACACCCCCATATTCCCGAAGCAAGCCAGCACCGTGCCTGCTCGGTGACACCTTGCCCATCTTCCTTCTGCTACGTCAGTCAGGAACATCACTGCTGGGGCCAACTTTTTCACTTTCTGCCTCGGTTAATCCTGGTGGCTTCATATGAAGGAATAAAGCGTCTCCTCCTCTGATAACCCCACTTCCTCCTCGAGTACAGAAAAAGCTTTCTAAGAATTTAGATTATAAATGTTACTTAGCCTAAAAGTATTTCTGCACAGACCTCTTGGGAACGGCAGCGTTTCTTAACTTTAGGTCCCTTTGAAACCAGGCGGCGAACTCATAAAACGGATCAAACTGTTGAAACACAGGTTATGAACTGTGAGGGAAGGGACTGTCCCTGCCACCTCCGGGCAGCCGGGGAGGGGGCAGCGCGGCGGCCTGTCCCGGGGGCTTCCACCTGTCCCTCCCTGCATCAGGCAGGCGCCGCGCCTCGCCTCCCCCTGCCCCTGGGTTCTTCTGCTCGTTGTTAAACGCGGTCTCAGTTACAGGGCTGGGCTTGTACTGCCCGTCCCCGGGATCGCCCAGCCGGTGCCCGCCGTTAGACCCGCGCTGTCCCCGCCTCCCCTCTCTCTCCCCCCGGCGGCGCCCGGGCGGGCAGGAAAGAGGGGGCCGCCATCTTCTCGGGGCGGGGGCCGGGGGGCCAGCGCGCGGCGGCAGGTCTCCTCCGGGCGTGCGGAGACCGGAGGGGGAAGGAGGAGGGGGGTCATGCGGCCGCGCCTCGGCCCGCCTCCGCCCTCTGTGTGTGTGTGAGGGAGGGAGAAAGCGAGAGGGAGGGCGGGGTGTAGGAGGCAGCTCCCGCCGCCGCCGCCGCC
>VZSF01010900.1:214335-318078 GCA_013398295.1 Chionis minor
CGGCGGGGCAGGGGCGCCGGCCGCCCGCCGCTCCTCTCAGCCTGGGGGCAGCAGAGCCCGAGCCCTCCCTTCTCTCTCCTGGAGCCATCGGTTCCGCCCGCCTGCCCCCCCCCCCAGCCACCTGGAGGGGCACTTGTGCTCCCCGCTCTGCCCCTTCCTTCGCGGCGGCACCTGAGCGGCCTCGGCCCCGCCGCCCCTCCTTCCTGCCCGTGTGGGGCCCGGGGCCCGGGCCCCGGCGTACGGGGGGCTGGGGGCGTCCTTCCCCCCTCCCTGTGTGTGTGTGTGTGTGTGCGCGCCTGCCTCCTGGCACAGGTGGGATTTAACCTTCTTTCCAGTCCCCGCACGGAGAAATTTAAACGCCACCCCCGGCATGTGTTTTTAAGGTAGCTTTCCCTCAGGAAGGGCTCCTCCAGGGCCGTGAGGCGATGCCCGCCCTTCCCCAGAGCGGCGCCCGCTCAGCCCCCGCTGTTTTGTCTCCCCTCGGGCAGCCGGGGCTGCGGATACTTGCTGCGAGCCGCTTTTGTCTCGCCAAGAGAGCTGGGTTGGGTTTTTTTTTTTCCCCTCTTTCTTTAAAGATACTGGAAACGTGCCGTTGAGGCCGGCGGTGAGAGCCCTCCCTACCACCCTCGGGGGCGGCTGCCAGCGCTGGGCAGAGAGAGACGCTCTTCCCTCCTGTTTCAAATCCGAGGGAAATGTGGGACAGGTCTGAACACAGTGAGAGCACATTCCACATCCCCGTCATATACCATGAAACGAGAAGCGTCTGTGTATCTTGGTTCCTCCAGCAGCTTCTCCGGAGTAACTCGGGGGTGGGAAATCTTCCTTGTGATGCAGCTTAATTTGCTCCATCTACCTGTTACATCAGTTCTTACAGTGTGTGTTTAGTTGATTTGCTTTGCGGTAAGCATGTATTTTTAAAAAGAGCCTCTTCAGCAAAAAGAATCTTGTCAGTAGTTGCTGTCCCTTCTTACAAAAGAACTGCCACTAGCAATGGATTATTAACCTGTCTTAAGTGGACAAAACCCAGGTTAGGTGTTTAAACACCCTTTTCAAGATTTTCCTGTTTTGCCAGTTCCCAAAACCACTAAAGCAAGGAGTTGAATTCAAAATAATCTGCACAGAAGGAATTACTGTTTTGTTCCTGAGGTAATTTTCTTCCCTGCAAGCTTGCACTTAAATGCCTGGATTTAATTATACCTTATTAACCTGATAGTCTCAAGATCAACAGTTCTGTATCAAAGACAACTTTTTCTTAAAGCACACTTATAATAGTGAATCATTTTAGTTATAAAGTAGAGCTGCCCAATAATTGATTAACACAAAATTGAAGGTAGTGTAAGCATTTGGGTCAAAAGTAATTCTGCTAGATTTAGAAATTTTTATTACAAGTCTCACAAAAATTGATCTTTCTTGATGTCTCAATTTCTAAAGCTGTATGAATGCAAAAATGTCATATAATTTCTCAGAAAAAACATGCAAAAAAGTTTCTATATTTCATTTTTGTGTCTGATACAAAATTTATATTTGATGGAGTGAGATTTCTAACATATCTTCAGGTCTTTTAAAGATTCAACTCGATAAGTTGCATCTTGAAAACCTTTTTTTTGTGTTAGGAGAATAATATGTATTTAAATATTTGAATACGGTGGATTCCTTATTTAATCTATCTGCTTGGCATTTGGTTTTGTGTCATATCTCTGATGCACTGCTGTTTGATTTTTTTTTTTAAAGAAGCTTAATCAGTATGCTAAATCTTTTTTTTTATCTCTGCGTATTTTGGGTATTAGACACACTGTCTGCTAGCTTAGGTACAAAAATGATCTTTTATGATAATGATGATGAAGAATGTGCATAGTGTCTTACTGATCTAAGTAAAGTTTGCAAGGCAGGAGATGAGAGATGGCACTGGCTATAGCTGTTCTTAGTAGTATTCATCTATCCAGCACTCTTGGCAAAATATCAGCAGTTGTGCTGCTGTCCTACAGCATGTGTTGAAATGAATACTGAATTTTTTTCTTTGTGATTTATCAGGAGCAACAAACAAATTTTCATGGTTTCAAAACTGTGAAATCTTTTTTTTTCAGACTGAGACTCCTTTGGTTTGGAAATACCCAGGTCTTTTAGCATGACGTGTCTGGTTTTTCAGGTTAAATGTGATCCTTTGATAAAAAGCTGTCTATAAATTGTGTAATAGAGAAGTCAGTGCTCAGCACCTTTTTTCTTTTTCCTAAAGGCTAGGCAAGAATTAGTTCATCAGCTTTTTCTGAACGAAGACTTAGTAAAGTCTAGAAACGTATAGGTAATACAAAGGACCTGTTTGTGTTTCCAGCGTCACAAGTACTGTGAAGCATCAGTTTCCATCGTGCACTGCTGTGTTGCAGTAAACAGTACGGTTCTGAAAACTAGGAAGTCTGGTTGTGGATGATTTAGGGAATGTGTTACTCAAAACAGTTAATAGGTAAGTTGAAACCATGCTGACTGCTGGCGTTGTGTATGCATTGATTCTAACAAGTGACTGTAAGAGCTAATTTATTAACGGAAGATAGTCGAGTTTTTGTTTTCCAGTATATTGTATATTGGTATTAAATCAACAAATTAACTGGTTAATACTGATACTTTGAGGATGTCTCTTAAGTGCTTTTCCCAGCAAATCTGATTCTGGAATGGACGATGTAACTGCCTGGGTGAAGCCAGTTTGAGTCTCCCAAGCCTCGCGCTCCCTTGGAAGCAGAGGCACAGGGGGAGGCGCTGCAAAAGCACAGGAGGTGGGGGCTGGCGTGACTTGATAGCCTGGGCTCAGCTCTGGGCAAACACAGATACCTGTTTCCAGATCCCAGTGGGAAGTCTTTTGCACTTACCATTAACACTGCTGGCTACCAGTTTTGTAATTCTGTCTTAGTTAATTAGCAGGTATCTAATGGTGTCTTAGAAGTTTAGTTAATGAGGCCTTGCTTTCAGTGATGGAGTGGAAAAGGCTTGTTAAGTGAGGAAATCAATAAGATATTGGGCAATTATAAGTATATAATTTACTGATATGTCTCTGTGGGCAGCGGTATTGCCTTAAATTGGTGTTTTCTGAACTTGGATTAACTGACCGCTGTCAGTTGCAGAATATGATTGATTTTTAGTATCAGTGGAAAATACTTCAAGTTTTGCTGGTTTATGTGATTGCATATACTGATTACAGACCCTGGATTGTGGCCTTTGAGATCACCAGAAGCACCTGCATTGCAGTTTGGGAACTGGTGCCTATTCAAACGCTTGGAGAAAGAGAATCTGATCCTTTTCTCTCAGTAGTGAAAAAGGGATTAGGAAAGGCATGCTTGTGGAACACAACGTGATTTCAAAGGAAAAGGAATCGTGTAATTTCTGCATTGTTCTCGGATTAGGATGTTGCTTAGCAAAATGCTGGGAACCTTTAGCTTCTGCTAAAACAAAATTACAAGCAAGCAGTATGTGCCACAGGCCCTTACAGGTTACTGTTTAATCTTGTATGATAGTCACTAAGATTAAACAAGTTTTAATTGATAGAGTGCAGAGCATAGTCACATGATTGGGGGAGGGGTTGCTTGAAATCAGTAATCTAGTCTGACAAATGCAGTCTTTCTAGTTGACTCTTTCTATTAAAGGTCCCAGGATCTAAAAATATGTCGTGACCACTCTTAAGCTATGAACGCTTAAAAATCAGATTTTAGTACTATTACTTAGAACATACGCTTCTCTCTTTTATGTGCTATAAGTTAAATAAAATAGTCCCTAAACTGTAATAGAGCCTGCAACTGGTCCTAATAGCTGTGATCATTAAAGATTTTTAGAAATTGTTTTGAGTTATTTAATAAATAGAATCCAGGTGTGCTACGCTTTTTTTGCTTTTAAGCATGGATTAAGTTTTACAACAAAGATTTGAATTGAAGCCTGTAAAAATCCTGCCTATTTATTTTTATTCTACCTGTTTTTCATGGTCCAGTGCTTCTGGACCAAGAAAGAAGGGCCAGGGGGCCACCATGCAGGCTACTATGTAAACAGAGAGTAGCAGACAGTTAGTTCGTGTGAAGACATTTCCATCTAAGTCAGGACTTGAGGTGCAAAGTCGACCCCGCCTGCTTAAACTTTGCTGCACACAGGGATTTCCCTCTAAAGAGAGGAGAACGGAAACATTGAGACAAGTTTAACAGGTTACTGGAACGCCATCCCCAGCAAAGTAGCACTTGCTACTGGGATGAACGTGTTGTAAGAACTAGACAGGACAAACCTGTGGTGGAAAAATGTAAAACATAAAACCAGAAGAAACAGTGTAGTGGTACCAAAGATGTCCTTAGTTCTCTGGATAGAAATAGATTTTAATAGTTTGGGGTCTATTTAAAAGCCGTTTTCCAGGGATTTCTGTAAAATCTGTGAAATTAATGTTAAAGCCATAACTTGTAATTTCAGGTCTCTACTTGCCTTTGTTCTATAGGTCCTATTCTGTGATTATTGGCCCTCAATGATGCCGTTATTTTACAGTTATCAAGATTTTTTTAGTTTTGTTTGTTTGGTTGGTTTTGGTTTTGTAATTTCCACTCCTAGGAGTGCAGCATGTCATTTTGGTATCAAATCCTTTTCTTCCACACTGTTGCTTATAATGCAAGTTTTTCTGTCAGAAATGGTGACAACTTCTTGCCACCTAAGGTAGTTCCACAGTTTTCAGCTGGCTTGGAGAGGCATAAGGAGTCGATGCTTTTGATTCCCTCTTGTACATTAAAATTCTGTAATTTTCTCTGCTTCATTTTGGTTCTGCAAAGCTAATCAGGGCGAGAGGTAATAACGGCTTGGTAGGATGGGCAAATGTGAGACTGGATACATGCATACACTGTGTGTTCTTAAATTTTGTACTTTCCCCGTTCTGTATTTTTTGCTTGTTAGGTCTTTAGGACTCGAGTTCTGTCTTCCTGTACTACATGACTTGCTTCTGAAAGCTGTGTAAAGGTGTTTTCCTGTACTTTGAGAAACAGTAGGAAATGTTATATTTTGTAGTGTTTTGGGAAATTTACTACTATTATTTGTATATTTCCTTTTAATAAAATATATCTTTATGCTCTATGTGCTCTTTGGTAGGATGTATTTGCACAGTTTTCTTACCTCATTACTAAATACAGTTCCATGAATACATGTTGTTTAAAACTTTTTGGTTTTCCACTTCTGCTTCCTTTCTGGAATCATGATTCTCTGTCATCAGCATTCAAAGAGGTTTCTGGAAGAGTCATTATGACATAAATGGCATGATGATTTCAAAAGGAGTGTGGGAATTTTTTTCTTTTTGAGAGAAATACAGAGGATGGAAATTGCAGAAATACAGGAGCTAAACTGTAGGTCTTCAGCTGGAGCTTTGTGCATGTTTTAAAATACCTTAATTTAAAAATTTAAAAAACCTTAAACCTTTTAAGTACAGAGAATGTGCAGTCAGTTAAAACAAATTCAAGCCATATAAGTAGCTTGCTGTGCACTTTACCTCGGTGCATTCAATGATGCATCTGCTTCCTATTATCAAATGCCCCCATTCCCCATAGAAGGATCAATGGAAAATATGTACATTTCTGAAGTATTTTACTAACTGTGGGTTTTGTCTTTTGATATTTTTTTTTCCCTAATACCACTAGGGAAACATCCAGAAACATCTTATCTGGATTTAGTGTACTTCAAGTTGATGCTGAAAGAGAGTAGATGTGGAAAGTGGCTGATTCTGCTTTGGTTTAACTCACTTTCACTACTTCTCCTCATCTTCATGTTCTCTGTGTACCGTAATATACAGCAATGCTAGCTAAAGGTGAGGTCTTCGTTCTGAAAGGTATTGCAAATTCACGGGACAAAAGCCTAATCCCTGCTCCAAAGTGCTTATGGTCCACATGGCAAGTGGACATGACTGATGAATACAGGTGGAGGAATGAAGAAAGAACTTGGTGCACCGCAATAGCATAGCTGAACCACTGTGAGGTAGTTTCTTTTTATTCATATGCATTAGAGTAGTGGTTCCTAAGCATTTTAGTTCGACTCTTAAATATTTTAATTTTTTCATAATTTGCACCGTACATATGTGTGTGTATATATATTGCATACAACTATTCCTTATCTAAACTTCTGCACTTCGGCTTCCTACCCTCACTCCTAACAACCCGCACCATCCGTCTGCCCCATTTCCCCAGAAACAACCTTTGCACCTGAAGCTCCGGAAAAGTTGGGCCCAGCCCTATTTAGGTTAGCTCTTCCCTCCGTTGTCCTGGGTATCAAGGTTCTCTATACTTTCTCAGTGTTTCCAGTCTCCTTGTCCCTCAATTTCTCGGAAGTCCTTTGCGGCAGAGGTTGCTGGGGCTTTGCCCCACCTCCATGGAGCTCCCTGGCCTGGTCCCCTCTGCGGCACCTTGGCCCAGCCCTGTCCATGGTACTAAGCTACGGCTGGGGCTCGGTTGGGCTCACGCTAAGCTGGGGCGTCTCTCCTGGGTGGGCTAGCGGCAAGAATCTTCACTTGCCCTCAGTCCTTACTGGCTCTAAATAAATGTTACAGTCTTCATGGAGCTGCTAGAGAGGCAAGAAGAGACGTTCTCTGGGTGAAATCTTTCTGCAGCTTCTCCAACCTCTTGTGTGGGGATACCTTCCATCCTCACTCCCCTTCCCATTCTATGTTTAGGGATCTGTATAGCTCAGGAGAGTTTGTAGATGCTATAAAACATAAGTGTTGGTAAGAAAAGTACCAACTAGGCGTCGGTAGGAAAACATGAAGATGTGATTCTAAAAAACCAAATGGATGTTCATGGCTGGAGTTAGTCTGGCTGGAGGGAGATGGAGTCATGAGTGAAAAAGAGATGATTGATGTTGCCTACTAATAAGTATTAGAATCAAAGACCACTGTCTTGCATTTCATGCAAAGGAGAGTGCTGTTACAAGCATGGAGAGGGATTCATTGTGTAGAACACAAACTGAAATGTTTGGTATCATGAGCGAATGTGACTGAGGAAGACTGTATTTGTCAAGGCCAGAATGTTGAAATAATGAAAATTAAATTATGAGATCATAGATAAAACCCTTTAGCTTAGAGTGAAAGGCTGTATTTTAGGGATACTATGCAGAAGGGTTCTGCATCACTGATGGTAGACAGGTTTCAGTTTAAGAGAACCTGTTGGTTATGGTCTGGTACAGCCGGCTGTCTGTTAACACTGCAAGCATGAGGGAAGAGTGCAAGAGGAATAAATAAATAAGAGCTGTATTGCAGCCACATTATGGTTGGGCATCTGTGATGGCAAGCTAAGATGCTGACTTTTACAGAAGGAAACAGGTAGAAGCAGGAGACGGTAATGTGAGAATCGCTGATTTAAAGGCAGGACTCAAGTGGATGTTGTGGATGAGACTGGAAACAAGTGAAGCATTTGTTGAACGGCTGGGGCTCAATTCATTGTGTACTAAGAGCAAAACAAAAATGAAAAGCAAAACAAACAAAAAATTATATTTAGGGAAAAAGTCATTAAGCTGAGAGCTGGTGAGGTCAGCAGAACTGAAGAGTTTATGTACTAAAGCATGAAGAATGTTTATGAAGTATCCCAGGAAAGGGGAAAATTATGGTAAAACCTGCAGACTTGAAACACCCCAAGAAGAATGTAACAAATGAGCAGAACCTGTCAGAAATAGGAATAAAAAGCTAGGCAGTCAGGGGAAAGTTTTGCATTAAAGAGTACGAGTAAAGATAAAAGACAAATTTATAAAAGTTAAGTTATTTTAGGAATGACAGCAGGCAGTAAAGAAAACAAAAACACTCTTGAAGCACATAGAGTTGCAAGCAGAAAAAGAAATGATAACGTGCAGTTAGAATGTTGTAGTTACATTAAAGATAATGTAGGTATTGCCAAATGTAAATGATTGCTTTGCTGCAGTTTTTGAGCTCAAAGTGTGGGAGAAGGTAGAATGGATAGCAGGAATAGAGAGGCAAGCAAGCAAAGCAATACATGAAATTGTGAACTTAAAGCACTCAGTTTGTTGGGGCTGGTTAACGTATTTTCCAGGATTCTGAAAGAACTAGAACGCTAACTAGCCAATGCTGCTAACAAATCCTCTGAAGGCTAGGATGATATCTGATTTAAGCACAGAGATTTAAAAAAGCAGGAATGGAGAGAGAAGAGGAGAGTATTTACAGCTAGTAAAAATGATTGCGGTGGATGCAGAAATGCAGACCATGACTGTTAAATTGAGGAGGAGAGATGTTCATACTCAAAGATTGCAAGTGTCCCTGGATGAGTGGCAGGCTAACAAAGTAATGAATTCCCCTTCCTGCTTCCAGAAATGCTTGAAAAATACTGCAAACGAGTATTTACAGCAACTGCCACTGCTATGCAAGATGACAGTACTTTCACATTTGCTTTCATTTTTTTAAGTTGTAGCGTAGTCAGATGTGCAAGAACTTCACATCAGGAGCAATTGTGTGGCTCCTTGTTTACTCTTGCATTGGTGCTGGCAATTTCTTGTGGAAAAACAGAATTACTGAGAACTGTACTTGTAAAGCTTTAGAGGGTGGTGACACCCAGGTTTCATACAAAGGTTTCATAAAAACCTCTGCTTTGGTTGATTTTAACAGAGAGGGATTCTCCCTCCCCTTCCCCCCCTTAAACCCAGCTGGAAAATGTAGTTCAAGTTATGGGAAAAGCAGAAGTTTGGTGTTTTGATTTTATTGCAAGCTAATGGTTTGATTGTTTCTCTTCTTTTCCTAGCCTTTTCCTCCACACAGGCTGACCTGTGTTAGCACCAAGCTCAAGCTCTTCCATATGCAAAATGCTTACTCTGTGTAGCTGCTCTCAGTAGGGACAGAGACATAAGCTGAAAAAGTTTTGGTATTAGATATGAGATTTTCTGTGATTAAGATGACCACCAGCTTCTTTTATTTGGACTAATTCCAGACTTCTTTCATGAAATTTACATCAATATGGGGATTAAGTGTAGGAGTAAATTTAGCTAGGAACAAGAGAAAAATGGGAACACAAAAAAAAAGGAAGACTCAGAAAGTAATAGACAGCTGAAATGTCTAAGAGGTAATATGAAGATTGGTCAAAAGGGAAGAGCAAGGAAATGGAATCTGAATGCAAGATAAACTGGGAGTCGAGAGAGTCATCCAGAGGCAGAAGTACTCATCTTGGCCTGTATCAAGAATGGTGTGACCAGCAGGAGCAGGGAAGTGATTATGTCCCTGTACTCAGCACTGGTGAGGCCGCAGCTTGAGTACTGTGTTCAGTTTTGGGCACCGCAGTATTGGAGAGACATTGAGGTGCTGGAGCGTGTCCAGAGAAGGGCAACGGAGCTGGTGAGGGTTCTAGAGAACAAAGTCTTATGAGGAGCGTCTGAGAGTTGGGATTGTTTAGCCTGGAGAAGAGAAGGTTGAGGGGAGACCTTATCACTCTCTACAACTACCTGAGAGGAGGTTATAGTGAGGTGGGGCTCAGTCTCTTCTCCCAAGTAACAGGCGATAGGACAAGAGGAAATGGCCTCAAGTTATGCTAGGGGAGGTTTAGATTGGATATTAGGAAAATCTTCTTTACCGAAAGAGTTATCAAGCACTGGAACAGGCTGCCCAGGGAGGGGGTGGAACCACCATCCCTGGAGGTATTTAAAAGACGGGTAGACATGATGCTGAGGGACATGGTTTAGGGGTGGTTTTGACATAGGTTTATGGTTGGACTCGATGATCTTGAAGGTCTCTTCCAATCCAAGTGATTCTATGATTCTACTGTGATGGCGTATAAGGAGTGGAGGGTCAGGAATTGGCAAATAGGCAGAAGCATTAAGGAGGGGATAAGGAAATGCATCAAAAGTCTAAGGAAGTTCAGAGGAATCAGAATTTACAGGAAAGGAAGGGGGAGTGCAGCAGAGTTTATGCAGAAAGTAGGATAAAAACACCAGGCAGAGAATGCGGAGGGAGGGCTAATGTGAAAAGGATCAGTATAGTAAGAAGGCAGACAGGGATATAGGGAAGGGATAGTGATAGGGGAAAGTGGATAATGGTGATATCATAGCTACATCCTACCCTATAGTTTAGGAGAGTGGAAGAAGAGTTCTGCATGATATGTATCCAGAAAATGGGACATAGTAGTAAGTATTATGCAGACTTCATTAGCTGATGTATATGTGTCAATTTTATTTGGAAAGAGAAAACAATTTACCTTATGGGGGAGAATTTATTGATGGAGGAACTGAGATACAGCGCTGTAACTGAATAGGTTTTTTCTTCTGAGCAATGCTGCTTTGCAGGAAATAAGCCTGGGTGGTGTGATTCAGTACTTTTCTAGAGTTGTAGGCTCTGCTTTCAAGTGAGTAGGTGTTGGACAGAATTTGAAAAATTTGCTTCTTTCTGTATGTGAACTCTGTTTCACAAAAATATTTATTATGAAAGTGATGTGTTTTGCAGAGAAGTGTATTTATTTGGAGTATGTTCTTTAAAAGATGTGGCTGTAAAAGTTAACATGAAAAAACCTATAGTATAAATTCCAGCATCTGACCCGCTAAGCCAGGAAGAAATAGAGAATTGAGATGTAAGGCTGAAACTCTTCTCCTCCTTGTGTCGGAGCAGTATGGTGTATAGAACCATCTGCTGTTTATGGACCCCTCAGCTATCCCTGATTAAAGATCAGATTATCAATGTAGTTCTAGTCTGAAATCTATAATTCTGTCTAGGCATTATGCTAAGTATGCGTGTAGATACATCAAAACAGCTGAAGTGATTAGAGCTGAACAAATTACTTCTACGTTCCTGAAAGCTTTGTTCTACATTTAGAAGGCATATAGGAAGGGAAAGAAGTAGTGAAGCGATGTGAACATTCATATGGATTATTTTCTTATGTTTTATGGTTTCTGTTCCTTGTTAGTGAAAGATTTCTTTCCTAGGATAAACATTTTCAAGGAAACTTAGACTCTGTTCTAGGGAAGTCAACTTAGAAACAAATGCATTTACTAGTCATTTTAAGCCCTTTCAATCAAACGGGATTACTGTTTGGCTATAGCAATGGAAGTGGAAATTTCCTGAGCACATGCAAACACAGAGCCCCTGCTCTGTTGTCACATGCAAAACATGCAGTATAGAGTCTTGCGAAGCACATGTTTTTCATCATTTGTTTGTTTTCCAGAATTGTAGATGTATATTACACACAAGAAAAAAATACCAGCAGAGTCCTCCTACACTTTGATCTCCATGTAGGCTAGATGCTAGCTGCACTGAAGAGAGTAGCATTGAAGAAGCAATGAAGTAATCAATCTTTTGTAAGCTGCTTTTTGTTTGGTTTCTTTCATTCATTCTTTGCTCGATCCATTCTCTTCTGTTGCTTAACTGCTCTAGTTGTGGACGATGAGCTTTTCACGTAAGTATTTTCAGTCAGTCTTCTCTGTGCTAGGGATGGAGCGGTTGTATTGGCCACTGCCTTCCCTGTTGCCAGAGGGATATAGTTGTGGTGATGGTGCACGGGCACATGGTGCTTGGTTAGGTATAGGTAGAGGCATTTGTGTCCTCAGTCAGTCAGATGATTCAGGAGCTGGTTCCTATTTCTTTTAGGAACACAACAAAAGTGCTGCTGGACCTGGGCCTGCTTCTCCGTTCTAAACTGCTTCAATTTTAAAGGCAGAAGTTGGTCAGTGTTTTGTCTTAGCGGCTGTGTACGAATTTAGCTTCCTAATGCTCAGTGGTGTAGAGGAGTACTGTTTACTCAATTTTATAGGTAACTTCTATGTACATGAACTCAGCCATTATTTTAGCAAAGGTCACCCTGGGGGGAAAGCTTTTATTTTTACATCAAATATGATGTAAGTGGGTCTTTTATATCCACTCTTTGGTACACTAATAATTGTGTGACTTAAGGGTCACTTACACTTCTGGGAAGCTGTCCTTAAGTGACGCAAGTGCCTTGAACTGTTAATTTTAGTTATAGTTAAAGCTGTTGAAATTCCAGCAGAATTTAAGATCATTGTTTTCAAGACTGTAATAGTGTCTTGAGATTTCTCTAGTTGGGCACCTGAAATCAATGACAATATATGACAGTTTGGATGCATTCTTTCATGTAAAAACAAATTCCCAAATGGAAATTCGTACAATATTATGTTTATGTATTTATACAACTTGTGCTTTTTACCAATAGCTACAGTGTGATGAAGTATCAACAAAAAGAAATTTTCCATTTAACCAAAAGATACATTGATGCTATCAAATGTTTGATTGCCATGAGTTGGCTAATCTTATACTTGCATTAGCTGCTGTTAATTATGGTATTGTCCAGATACTATTTAATGGGGGAAAAAAATGTATTAATACTGAGAGACCATGCAGAGATTTTCAAAGGTGGTATACTGAATTATAGAGGTTGGAGTGAAAATTGCAGGCTGAAGTCTGGAAACCACTATGGAATAGAAATAATTTTACAGTGTTTCAAGAGAAAAATGAGTTTTATCGTTTGACACTGGGCTTTCATGTGAGAACTGGTGAATGAAACTGAAAGGTTAACTATACAAAATGTATTAAATTGTAAAAAGGTATTATATGCCACCGGTATTATAGGTAGATGCCTCTCATAAATTTCTACCCTAATAATAGCGGGGTGATGTCTGAAGTATTGCTTTATCTCTGCTTATCCTAATTTTGATGGCTGGTTCACTGTTTCCTTAGGAATACTCAGTACATTTGACAGGATTTGTCTTTGTCTCTTCTGGAGTCCCCTGTAGTTACCTGCTATTCTTTGTTACGGGAATGTGGTGTCCTAAAAGTTCCAGGTGTATCATAAACTAAGTACAGTTTGTCTGCCTTTTATTCCCTTTCAGAATGGCTATCTGATATATATGTCTGCCAAAGATGTTTGTAATACAGATTTTATTATTTATTTCTGTTAAGAAACTCTGAGAGGCCTGTTAAGACTGAGATTTGATTGTGCTATATTGCTGTAGACTTTTCTTTTCTTGGTTAATTTCTGGTCCCTGGAATTATTAGATAAATAAAGATAAATAAAGAAGATAAACAAAAAGTCCAGCAGTGCTGGATGGGGAAGGACAAGTAATTTTATGGCATCCCGTTGATCTGTGTGCACACCACAAAGGTTTTCATTTTTAGGGCAGAGTAAGTGCATCACATACAGGGAAAACTTACTATTTAGGTTTTCATCATTGTATGGAGATTGCAACTGGGATGTCTGCCTGGCTCAGGTAGAGGGTTTGAAGACTACTAAAACCAAGCTCGACGACTGATATGGGAACTTTTGAGTATCTAGAAATTGTTGCATTTGTTGATTACTCCCATAAATAACTAAAAAATCTCTATTCAAAAAGCTTGTCACATGCAGAATAAAAGGGCATTATGTTCTCCAAAGATTAATTCTTGTTGGCTCTGATGGTGTATAAAAGGATTTAATACTAGGGAAAGGAGTACTGAATTGGGAAATCTGCAACAGCAAAATCCCATCAGCCTAGCTCATCGTAAATGCTGTTGAGCGATACAGGGTGAGGATCAGCGCCTTCCAACAGCTGGGCTCCGAACCATGAAGGGCTTTGATGGATGCTGACAGCAGACAGAAATGCAAAAACGTGAAGCTAGAGAAAAGGCTCTTGCAGGCTGAGGACCAGAGAATTCTGACATGGGGGAAGGGATGGTAAAGTTTACTTGGCTGTTCAAGGCAGTTGTCCCTGGAACTTTATCTTGTTATCCATGTTACTTTGTTTTACGTGATGGCATATCTTAGGATGTTGAAGCATATAATACTAAATACATGGCTACGGATATCAGGAATGGGCTAGTGCAACTGGAAAATTAAACAACAATTAAATAATAAATAAAGGAGATTTATTTACACACCCTTTGTTTAAAAATGAGACACTGTTAAGAGTAAGTGCATCAAGTTGATTATATTGCTTATTATGAGAGCTGTATTTAGAGTCCGGTCACCTCGTCTTTGAAAGCAGTCAGCTGCAATGTTGGTGGTGAGATAATGAAAAGAGAAGGAAAATATATTTCTCAGAATAAAAATTTGTTAATGTGGGAGGTGGAAAAACAGTTGGTACGAGCAGCTTCCATTCTTTTCTCTTAGGCAAGAGGTTTTATTATACAAAAATGCTTGGTGTCTGACCCCTGCTTAAGTATCTGTTGCATTTTCAATTTTATGTAGCAAGGGAATTGTGTGGAAATCAAATTATTAATACACAGATACAGCACCTTTTTTGTTCAGTGTGCAACAGTATCATGTAGTGACTTGTATTAATGACATAACATTTTTTAGGCTCTGAAGCCTTGACTGGGATTTCTCTTTACCGATAGAAGTGGTTCGTTAGCTAATTCTGATTTTTAGGCACCACATCTTTGTTTTAACAAAAAATAAAGTCACTGTACAAAGTCAATCTGCTCATGTGTTTTTGTATGCAACATACAGCAGTGTCAAATTTTCCCGTCTTTTACCTTTGCAACAGAATTACCTTTTACTTATAAATATTGATTTCCCAAAGCTGTGGTATTACCTCCTTCCACCACGCGTAGCCTTAGTTGTATGCACAACAGTTTAGAGCTGAAATGTTTACTACATTTTGCTGCCAGATAGACCAGTGCTTGTTCAAACGGATTGCTTTGGCATTGGGCCCACAAGAACCACATAACCAGATGCTGGAGAAATAATGTTTTTGTATAAAGGGACTTTGCAAAGACAATTCTGCCATAAACCCTGTCCTTTTTATTGCCTGTCTGTCTCTGTGCCTTCCCAGTCTCTTAAGTAGACAGGTCTCACGCCTGTGAGCTTATTTATACAAATTAACTGTCATAGATGCTGTAGGATATAATGTTCTGGAACATTTCTTCACATGCACGCTCCAAATAAAGCAATTACTCAAAATTAAAGTTTTTAATATTATTATTCTTCTGGAATATGTTCAGAGGCTAGAGCGCCTTGCCCCAGACTATGCCTATGAGGTTTTTTTCCACCCTTTGTATCAGTCCCACTCTGAATGTGCCAGCTGATCAGTGGAAGGAAACTGGAGAGGATTTAGAAAAGAAACTAATACATGGAGGGAGGAAATGACATAACAGTAGGAGAATGGAAATAAGATTTTAGAGGGGGATAGCGTAATTTAGGAATTTTTTTTACCACCTTCTGTAACAGAAAAGTGGATTGAGACCAGCAGTGTAGGCAGTTCGTTTCTAATAGAAAAATAACAACTGGGATAGAATGTCTGTGGGTATCTCTGATCTTTTGAGTCAGAGAGGATTAATTACAGCAAGTATCAGATTGCCTGTAAAGATACATCAGAAAAGCCAAACGATTGTGCTTGCTGGCTATGAGTATTCAAAACGTGCTATTGTTACTTTTTGAACAGGACCAGTCCAGTAAGGCATGAGAGCTGATTCTTGCTCTACTGTTTCTACAGTAATTGTTTGACCACTTCTCTTTTCCTTACTAACAAGCCAAGTTTCTTCCTGAGTCCTTTTGTTTTTGGAAAAGATGTTCCTATTTGTGTTCAGGCTCTGCAGCAGCCTCTGGCGTTATTACTTATTCCGAAATACTAGAATGGGTGAAGTACAGGAGGATTTATGGTTATTGAGTAGCCCCATATTTTAATGCAATTTGTTGAGAGTGAGATTAGATTTTATTTTAAAGATATAACGGTTAATATATGTATATTGGATCTAAAGTCAGTATGGTACTATTTTATTTGTATCTTTGTCAGCTAGATGTGCAGTATGGGGAAGAACACATAAGTTCCTGTGTCCAGGATTATTTTTCAAATGACTTGAGGATTTATTTCCCAAAATTTTGTTACTGCTTTAGCAGTACTTCCAAGTAATTTTGTCATTGTTCTAGTGGACTCCTTATTTCTTTAAAAAACAATAATACTAAAAAAATTGGTTGCCTTGAGACTTTTCACAAATTCAGATCCAGTTCTGTGAATACTTTCAGCAAAAACCCCATCCAAATAACCAAAAATGTGAAATAGTTAATTTTAGCCTTTCTAAAGCGAAACTGCTGTGGGTAAGAAGAAAGGAATGTATTGGAGACTTACAACTGTTTTAAATAAAAAATAGAGCAAAGATGATGGCCTCCTGCTTCCCCTTCCTCCCTCACTACTTCCCACAGTAGGCTCGTCGTACTGAGCTGTGGGAAGTTGAGTTTAGTTTTTTCTTTCCCTTGTCTGGCTTGAGAAAACAGGCTTCTTGTTTGTCTTCAGAATAGCCTGGTGGGGTGCGCGGTGTTTCTGGTTGGGAGTGTCCCAGTCTGTCGTTCTTAAACTGATTGCTGGAAACTGGGAGATTATCCTGGGGAAGGATGTGTATCTGCTTTTCTTTGCTTGCTGCCCTAAACATCTGCTGTTGGCCGCTACCGATAGAGGATATCAGATTAAATGGAGTGTTAATATGACCCAGTATGACTATTTTTCTGTTTTTCTACAGATAAATAATTATTTCCTGGGCCCCAGAGAAATAAGGCAGTGGTGTAAGGACACTTACATAGATAAAGACTGAGGCTTCTGCTGTAAGTTTGGCACAAAAGATGTTTAATGAACGTCTAACTCTAGTAGAGCCTGGGGACTCTCCATTTATGCTGCTAGTGCCCAGTTTTTCCCCATACCCTTTGGTTCTGTAAAAGGTGCCAAAATCGTCTTTGGGATGTTCAGTTACTCAGTTTCTGCCTTCCTGCTTTTTTCCTCCCCCAATTAAATATGATAAAAATAGAACAGTTAGGTTTCTCCCCACTCCACTGAAAAGAGCAAATAATACATTCAATTTTTTTGTGCCAGCCTGAAATATATTAAATATATTTATTAAGTTGAGCTAATGCCCCTTCCAGAAGAAAGAAACCTGTTTATTGCACAGATCTATTTAGACAATACAGATTTTTGGGTTGCTCCCAGTTGTTTTGAGATTCTCTCTTTCTGTTTTGTTTTGGTGTTTTGGGTTTTTGTTTTTGTTTTTTTTAAGGGAAGCAGCAATGGAATGTTTGTGCATTGTCTTAAATGTGTGCTTAAATCTTTCTACATGTGAAATGGACTTAAAAAGCTTTATTATTATTTTAAAGTGTCAGGGCAGATTGTTGCATTTGAAGTAGGATGTACAATAACACTTCAGGAAGTTTCAGTAACCTCGGACTGATTTCTTCCCGGTAAGATGGGTTTGGTTCTAATTAGTTGACACATTTTATTGTTCAGAGTAGAAAGCTTTGAAGCAGTTAAAATGGAAATTGGCCTTTGGCAAGTGAAACTGGACCTTGTTCCTACATGAGGAAAAAAGCTTTGCTACTAATTGCTGGTAGTAGGGGGAGAGTCATTTTAAAATGCTGTTTTCTTCTGTTTATTTTGATATGCTCGTCCCCCTCCCTAGTATATTTCTTGCAGACATGTTTGTTGCTAAATTCTTATCAGGCATAGAGAATTTTAAAATATTTTGTGTAATTATTTGAATTGCTGTTTCTACGCTCCCTATGGGACTCAGAATGCATTTATTTCATTTTTGTAATTTTGAAGTTTTCAGCTCGTGGCACCCCAAATACCTAGTGCTTGTATTACTGAATACCTTGTGAAAAATACATTAGCAGTGTGTCTAAAGCTTATTTGTGATGGGTGCCAAAATGGGTGCCTTAGCTTGCTAGGAGGAAAAGAACATGAATTACAATTAAAAAAAAAAATAAAATCACATATTGCAGGTAATTTTAGAATTGGGGGTTTTTTTGTGGTGTATAGGGTCATGTGTGGTAACTGCACAGAGAGATAAACTAATTGAAGATACAGCAAGAAAAATGAAAAATTACAGATTTTTCAAGTGTAGCGAATAAACAGACATCTTTTATAATCGTTCTCACCGTGTAGCCTTGGGTTGTTAGGTAAAACAAACTAAATCATGTTTCTATGCCACTTTAAGAGAGATTAGATATGCATTTTGAAGAAGAATACTGATATGAGCACCAGGTTTGATAATAAATTTCCTATCGTTCATGTATTTTAATCCAATATTGCCATTTATTTAGAAGCCTTGAAATTCATGTCAAGAGAACAAGATCAATACCAGGCTGATCATAGCATGTTTGTTTTAGACTTGTCAAACAAGTGATCGCTATGATCTCTAGATGTTCTACAGCAACACTGCATAGATTCTGATGTAAAAAGTAATTTACTTTAAAAATGGTTTCACAAGATTGACATTAGAAGTCACATAAAAGTAAATGAACAGAAGACGTAAATACTGTGTTTGGAAAGATACTGCGCTGACAAGGCCACGCTAAAGAAGGTCATTTTGGAGTTTGTGTTTCAGTTAACGCTGCATAGCACCACTTCTACAATAATGTGTCTTCTTTTCTAATGTACTGTATAGAATTTGAGGCTTTTTCCATAAATCAAAACTGTATTTACTGTTTTTAACAAGAGGGAAGTCTGAGCACTCATCAGTAGAAACTGAGTGGGACTATGAAAATGATTTATATGGCTTCTTTGAGTACATTGGACTGAAATAACTGATGCCAAAATAAACAGTCTTGCAATAGAGTTTTTTGAGTCCAAACTAGAAGTATTACATGAGAGGACAAAATGATCCCACTATATGAAGTACATGGTCACTTTTCTTTTGGTTCAGAAGTTTACTGGGCATTTTGAGTAGGTGCAAAGAAATGCTAGAATATGCAACACTGGAAGGCATTTTAAATTTCACTGCTTCTGACACTGCACTGAAAGTGCTCAAAGCAGTTGAATTAGGGGAGGCAGCGGTTTGGCATGTGTGTGTGCATCGGTGTAGTGTGTATATTTATGAAACAAATACAGGATTAAAAATTCAAAGTATAATAAAGCTACAGCTGTATTTAAACTGATTTCAAAGTGCCAAGATTTGCACAAAGAAAAGAATGAGAAGACATGAAGAGCAGTTCTAAAAACAGAGAGCTGACATTTTCAGGTTTTATGCTGAAGTGACTGCTTTGAAACACTAGTTGTGAATGAGCACCAATATCTTACAATTAAACGAAGGCAAAATTCTCCTGCCCATTGTTTGGTCTATAAGCAAGACTAAAATGCAGTACTAAAGATGCTGGGTTTTCCAGGTTTTTGTCCATTAGCCTGTAGGCATACATAGCCACTCTTAAATGTGGCATTATCAAAAGATTTCACAAAGGAATGGAGGACTAGAAGAAACCGAAACCTCGGTTTAGCAAGTCTAGTTTCTTACCACAGTAGGAAACAACATAATAATCTTTCATAAATTTATTCAGGTCCTTCTTCAAATGGCTAGATATCTGTCACCTTTTATCTCCTGTTTGGAAAGCTTTCTAGAATTGGATTTGTTTTTCCCAATTCCTAGTTGCAGTTTGTTCAGGTACAGCTTTTACTCAGCTGTTCTCACGCTAACTTTTTTTTTTTTTTTTTNTTTCTTGGTGTTTATCCCTCTTTTTCTCTTTGTTACCACCAGTAAAGAATTTAGGTAGGGCCCTTTCCATTCAGGAGAGAGGAGGCTACCTAGACCCTGTCTGTCAGGGTAACTGAGCAAGCAGACGGTATGGGCAATCAGTGCCGTATTAAACAAAATCATATTGATCATTAGTTGCCTAGATAATAGCCCAAATGTCCTTGGGGATCATTTCAGAAAAGCAGCCTGTTCTTCCTACATTTTGTGCTTTTAATTTTTTTAAACTATTTATTTAAGCATTTTGTGCTTTTTATTTATTTATGTTTGTGTAATGGGCACATTCCAACTCCCTCTGCTTGAGCTACCCAATTTTAAGTTTCCTACAGCTTATTATTAGTTATCTAATTGGAAAACTAGAGCAATTTAGGAAAGACTTTTCATTCCATTCCATACTTCATGTACTGGTGGATGAAAGCAACACCTACATTGCCTCAAATTTTGTGTGTGTAATTTTCCTGTAAGTGGTTATCAGAGTCAAAAATCCAGTGGTACAGAGACACATGTAGGCTGGCTAGACCAGCCTTGTGGACCTACACCTTCTTTGCATTCCAAAGAGTGTGTAATATTCAGAGACTTTTTTTATTATTAGTTTGTTTCCTTGTATTGGATGGAAGGAGATCTCCTTTAGCTTATGTTTTTCATGGGTATATCACTTCGGCACCCTGTGGTGATTCTGCAGTCACCTGGTAAGCCAAAGCCCTTTATCATCCTTAATTTTCTCTAACTGATCTCCCGGTTCATTTATGTGTTTTTCCCTCAGATACACAACTTTGCAGTCTTCACTGTTGAATTTTTTCTCATTTATCACATCAATGAATTGAATCAACAATAAACCACATATTTTTAAAGAATGAAACAGTTTATTTTTGGGACAGTTTGTTCATTTTGCTAATAACAATATTCTTTTAGGTTTTATATGCAAATACAATTGCAGGGAGTACTGACTGTTACAAATTATTTCAACTCCCCAATTTTTTGTTTTTGTTTTTCCTTTTTTTGACTGGGAGAGGGAAGAAATAACAAGTTGAGTCCATGTTGCCTTGATACAAAGGTAGAATACTTTGTTACTGTGGGATAATTTTTCTCTGTTTTCATGACTTAGGGGTGGATCAGTGAACAGAAGCTGAACCAAGTCCTCAGCTAAGTCAGTGTTAGTCAAGGTGATATTTAGCCTGCTTCAGTCATATTGGTTCCCTGGATGTTTCAGCATCGTTCTAGACTTGATGTCTGCTATCACCATAAAAATGTGGTAGCAGTTTCCAGTCAAACTGAACTTACAAAGCCTGTTCTGTTGTGGTGAACGAATATAGGAAGAAATGTTGAGACTAATGTAATGATAAGGGTTTAAAAAAAAAAAAAAAAAAGTAGCTGGTGGAGATAACAGCATAGTAAAAGTGCTCACTACACTCATGCAACTGCTGAATTCTTGTTCAGAAATGTCCCTGGAGGATTCTTCAGCAGGAGCGCTGGGGTATGTTGATCCTCCTACTCATTCCTGTTTTTCCCATTGTCTTTTCTGTTGGGTTGTGTTGTATCAAGGGGCTGCCTGATAGCCAGAGTTGGAACGTTTACCCAACTGAAAAACAACCTCTTTTTCTGCTCCTTCCCTCCCTCTCCCTCCCCCCCGCCCCCATCATTTTAAACATGGATCACTTCTCTCTGGTGGTTTACGACAGGTCCCCGCAAGCACTTGCAGTGACACCACTGAAAAGGCAGGCGGGGGGAAAAAGGAGGACCCAAGGACCTGACAGTCCTCTATGTTTTCACCACATTAGGACTTTAGGTTTTGCTTGTTCTGTTGCCTTCAGTACTGTCTGTGGGTTCTTTTGGTTGGGTTTTTTTGTCACCCTTGTCACCCTTGTTTTGAATTTTTACGTGGACTGGCTGGCTGAGATAGCTTGAATTGTCATCGCTGGTGTGTTAGGGGCATTAGCTGTCATTTCTGTTGGACCCTGGCTGTGCTGTGCCTTACGGGTTTTTCTCTTCTACTGCCTAATCCCAGTGAAAGCGGGACTTGCTTGAGAGCAGTTGCAAACCAAAATGATGACTTTGGTTGAGGAAGAGGACTTGAAGTTTTTCCCTGACTGAGAGTCTGTGCTTTCTGACTGAGGCAGTCATGGCCCAGAAGATTTTTATGAATCCATAGGTCTATCTGGATCCCTGACCACAGTAGTACAAGTGGTTCATAATTCATCCAGTGCGGTTATCCTTCCAACATTTCTCTTTTCTAAAGAAATACTGTCGTCTTTTTTTTTCTTGTCTCCCTCCCCCAAACGAAGGTGCAGAGATTAAATAATTTATCAACTTCACACACAAATTTGAGATTTAGCTGGGAATTCAATCCATAACTTCTAAGTCTCTGGCCATCAGCCTTCTCTTTGGACTGTTACTTGTAATGCTTGTAGTTGGAGACATTCCTTTTGCTTCGTCTCCAAGACGGTAATTGCCCTGTGATGCAGTCGTGAATGAAATTATCATTCCTCTGTAGTCAGCTGATCAGATGGTGCTTTTCTCAGGTTATTTTTAGAAATCACTGAATACACAATGAGGGAGTTTACTTCGTGTACTCCCATCCAGACAGGTGACTAATCTGACTTTTGAGATCACACTGTACACAGGCTTGTTATAGTGGATGCAATTCAAATTGCTGAAGAGGGTGAATAGGGTTGTGTGTGACTTTTATGGGCTTTCTTAGTTGGTTTTTTCCCCCTCCTTCCTTTGTACTTCAGAATTCCAGGTGAAAAGGCCTCTGCACTTCTGCTAATTTGTTTCAGATGTGAACTATAAAGATGCTGGAGGTAAAACTTCCAATGGATGTAGCAGTACCATGACACTATAATATTAACATTAAGGCAAGATCTAGAGCTGTTGGTTTCCATGAAGTGCTGCAGATATTTTGCCCAGCTATTTGTGGTCTGAATGGATTCACTTTAAGAATACTCCCATAAATATGAGGGATAATATTTCTTTTTGCATTCAGTATGTTAAAATAATTGGATAGGGTCCTAGGGACTGACTTTTCTGCATCATTTCTCTTACACAAATTATTAATAATAAAACAATGGTAGGTCAGATGTGTAGCTGCTGTGATTCTCTGAAGTCTTTTGAATGAAAACTGGAATGAATTTGGTGGGTTTTGTTTGTTGGGGTTTTTTTAGCGTGTATCATGCTAAACAGCTCTTGGCGTGGTATAATTTGTAGTGTTTGGTATTGTTCTTTGGTGGGGTCTAAAGATATCACCATCTCTGTAACTCATACTTAAATTGTCTGGGAGTTTCACAAAGGTGGATTTCGTTTGTTTGTTTTAAAAATCATTTGTATAACCATAATTCTGCTTCTCTGTTCCAGAACAATTGTACATTTTTGGGCCTGCCTATATTTTACTTCCGTAAGCAAAATGGTTGCCCACTTCCACTTTCTTTGAAACAAATTGGTTAAATGATTTAAACTTGAATTTTATGTTGTGTTGGTGAAAGCTTTGCCTAGTGATAAAATGTGTGAAAGATAGTTGAGAGAGATGCAATTTATTTTGATCAGCATAGCAGTGAGAAAGTTCATATGGTTGGGAGTGCAATTAATCAACTAAATTATCCAGGAAAACTGAAATTAAATTCCATTTTTAATATTCTGCCTGGGGAAGTGATACTGCTTGTTTCTCCAGCAGTGTCAGAACATATGATGATTAGGCGACTGGAACATCTTTCTTATGAGGAAGGCTGAGAGAGTTGGGTTTCTTTAGTCTGGAGAAGACTGAGGGGGGATCTCATCAATGCGCTTAAGTACTTCAAGGGAGGGTGCCGGGAGGAGAGGGTCAGTCTTTTTTTAGTGGTGCCCAGTGATAAGATGAGAGGTAACAGGCTCAAACTTGAACATAGGAAGTTCCACCTGAACATGAGGAGGAACTTCTTTCCCTTGAGGGTGGCAGAGCACTGGCACAGGCTGCCCAGAGAGGTGGTGGAGTCTCCAGCTCTGGAGACATTCCAAACCCGTCTGGACACCATCCTGTGCAACCTGCTGTAGGTGGACCTGCTCTGGCAGGGGGATTGGACAGGGTGATCTTCAGAGGTCCCTTCCAACCCTGGTGATTCTGTGAAACTGTTTTAACCTGCTTTAATAATTTAACATAGGAAGAAGATGTTGTGTAAATAGTTTTATTTTCGATGGTGCTGGGTATACATGTTGATCACCAGCAAAGAGAGGAGATAAATTTTGTGGACAAGGTGGCGGAATAGGTTGTACAGATTGGGGTGGGAGTGACTAAAGAGTAATTCATTAATTACAGAAATAAAGTTAACTAACATACTAGAGTTATAGTTACAGAAGGTTTCCAGGGCACAGGTTTACCAGAGGACAAGCCAGTATTTCACATTTAATTTTTCTCTTTTGTTTTAGGCACTGGATGTTGACCGAACTGTTCTTTATAAAATGAAGAAATCTGTCAAAGCCATAAACATATCTGGTCTGGGTAAGTACCTAATTATTTGTGGTACTCTATATTGGTGAAATAGGAGGATTTAAACAGTCAGTTGCCTTACTGAATCAGAAAGTTACGTGGGTAACTCTGAGAAAAGTGTACATTTTAAATAGCAGTCTTGAACTAGCTGCTTGATCATGAGCTCAGTAAGGATGAAGTTTTGTGAGGCAGCTGAACATACTTAGCTGGCATACTGCTACCAAGTGGGGTAGCCCTGCTCTCCTCTTTCCACCAGGTCTGGGCTACCTGCTCCTTCTGCCACCCCTGGTGCTTGGCAGATCTCTAGATGACATTTGTAGCTTATATAAAGCTGCATATGCAGTGAAATCAACTTAACTGGGATTAGATGAGCACCTGAAATGGTAAGGCATATGTACCATCAAGAGCTGAGGGCATGGGAGGGGTGAAATTACTCTCTTTGGCAGCAATGAGAAGGTACATCGGCTCTACTGCTTTATGAAACCTCAACCTTCCTGGTAGCTTCCAGTTATGTATGCTGAGAACTTCTTGACAAGAGAGAGCTGATGAGCTGCAATTTTTTTATTGTCATGATGTACAAAGTCAGATATTTCTCTCACAATGCTGATAAAAATACAAAGAACTATCGCAGCGTGCATTTTTATATGTGTGCCAATCTCATGGAGTTTTGTGTGTTTATATTCTTTGAAGAAATAACTGAAGCTTTTGTTTTTGTGGCTCAGCAGCGTTTTGTGAATAAGAAACAGCATTTGTTTTTGTGGATAGGAAAGAGCATTTTTTGGCTTTTGTTCTCACTTTGCAGTTCGTAGCAATTAGAGATAACAAAACGCATATTATATGCAAAACAGGCCTGGCGACCTTGGAGAGTCACCAATATCTGTCAGAACTTGTGGACATGTTGGTGTTCAGATATAAGGTTATAACAAGAACTGCTGTTGTGGTGTAATTCTTATCAGCTAATTGAAAGGAAGTTCCTTCTTGCCTAATGTAATGAAGCTGTTATCTTTGGATTGTGGAGGGTCCAGTTTAAGATTCATCTGGGGCTATGTCATCTGTTACATATTTATTTGGCACCCTTTCTTCTGGTTTTTTTTGGTTGGGCTTTTTTTTTTTTCTTTAAAAACTTTTCAGTGCTTGGCTATGCCTCATAATCAGTGTACTTGTTAGAGCATTGTAGCAAATTGCTACAGTTTTTGCATAAAATCAGTACCTTGCCTTGTTTTTAAATTCATGCTGCCCAGTCTTGACAATAAAGGTTTGGAGGCATTTCTCCTCCACCAGCAGAAATATCACTAACCCAGCCACTTGTGAGCCCTTGGGGTTTCTTTTGACAAAATGAAAACTGTGGCCCTGCACATAAGAACACAGTTACTGGATTTTTAATGTAGATTCCCTGAGTATTAAGTACACCTGGTTTTGCTTTCTTTTTTAATGTGTGAATTTAGAAACCGTTATGGAGGATTAGATTATTATTCCAATTTGTACATAATTTGGTTTCTTACTTAAAAAAAGCCTCTAAATCTTCAAACAAACCTGGTTCAGATTTCTTTTATTACAAACCTTTTGTTTGTTGAGAAACTTTTAAAATCCATCAGGAAGAAACCATAGGACAGGGAGAGAATTTTGGAGGGTTCCCTGAGAAAATATCATATTGTGTTCTTCAGAAGCACTTGTGGAGTACTAGCTCAGCTGATAGTATTGCTGCAATAACTCCTGTCAGCATTCTGGGGAATGTCTCGGACTTGCTGTTGAGCTGCTGGCTTGTTGGCTTTGTTTAATCTGATACATAGATCCAGAAAAATGGTCCCTGGAATTCTGGGGAATAGAAAACTCTTGGGGATGCTGTATGGAATAGAAAGCTCCTGTTTCCTAAGGTAAAAAGTCAGCATGATTCAGCTCCTGATTGCACATCTAACTACAACAATTAAAAGCAGGAGTCCTTTCACCTTGTTTTCATGCTGTGGCAGCTTTCTCTTTTTGCTCTATAAGTTGTGCCCCGACCTCTCCACCCTCATCTGGATTCAAATACGCTAAGCTGGATGCAGGAAGCAGTAAGAATACAGAAAGTAGGATGGAAATAATTCAGCTTACTGGGCAGCTGTGTGAACTGTAGGAGTTGCAACCTGCCACATCCTGGCGTTTGCTGTCTGTGCTGGTTTGTTCAAAGCTTGTTCAGGTGTGTGTACACCACACAGCAGTGTTAGCTGAACACCCTTGCTTCATCCTACAGCTCAAGTAGCAAAAAGTTTAGTAAAGTGCTCAGTCCCTGCTATTGAGGCTGAAGAAAAACAAGTACAGTTCACTGCTAGGACTTAGTTTTAAAATTGAATGGCTGTATGCAAACTGTCTTTTACGGGCTGCAAATTCAAGCGCTGAAGGTAGAAACTTGTAGAATTAATGCTGTTTGTGTAACTTAATTCTGCATGTACATTATGAGAGTCTTTAATTACATGATATTATACCAGTACTCCACGAGGTTTTAGTTTCATATATTGTAAATTAAAGAAAATTTCTAGCTACTTGAGAAATAAAGTTCTTGAACAGCTGTCCAAATAGGAATGTGAACAAACAGTCTTGTTTTTAAGTTGGAGCATGCTAGGTTTATTGAACAGGTTGTATAACTAATTTATAGAAATTTGGAGAAAGGACATTGCATCAAGAATCCTTTGGATATTAAATGTGTTGATGTATACAAATGGGCTTGAAATGAAACTGGAACATTGCTTGTTTGAGCAGATTAATCCTCTCTAAATAATCTTCAGGATTTATGCTGATCTCATGTAATGACCAAGAAAGGGTCTTTGTTTTTATTAATGCATAATTACTTTTCTAGGGTGTGGGGTTTTTTTCCTGACTTCCTTTGAAGCATTAGAAATTGGCCACAGGTAGAATAAGAAATAGGCAACACTGACTTTCTGAGATGCTGACTTGTTGTGCTTTGTCCACATGCTCAAGCTTGACATGGTCGCTAAGCTTGGGTTCAGAAAGACTTTCTGTTTTATTCCACAGATAAAATTGACGGGAACTTTTTATGCTTGTCTACACAAGCAAGTCATCTGGTGTCCTAGGGGATAAGACTGGGGCCCCTCAGATTTCCTTTATATTTGAATCAGGGGAACTTGCTTTAGGCCTAGATTTCATCTCATTTCCTGGGCTGAGTAACCCCCCAACACGTGCAGCTCAAAGCTTTCTGAAGGGCAGAAGCATTAGGTGTGTGCTGGATGACTTGCATCGGTGCAGCCCACACTGGTTCAGAACCTTCCCTCTCCATTAAGCACTGGGCCACTTCTGGGGCAGAGCTTCTGGTTTCATTGTCTCAGAAAGGAATCTAGTTCTCGTGAACCAGAATCCTCACTGCTGCTCTGAGTGGGAGAGATAACATAGATACATGTTTTGTCCTCATACGTAGTGTAGTTTGTAGTCCCATTTCTTTCCTAAGATGACCTGAGTGTGTTATTTGATCTCTTGCCTTCTATTGTAGAGATCCAGGACATTGCCAACATGCTTGATCTCCTCTTTGTTCAGCACACAATTAAACATAACAGCACACAGATGTTGTTATGTTAATAAAACGCTCTAAAAGTTCATTATAGGAGTTGGGAATTGTTATGTGGTCTCTGGTATGGTGTAGAAATATTGTGTGTCTTTCTAGAGTGGATACATGTTAGATGATTGTCTTGTCTTGATGACACGTCCTTTGTACAGTACATGAATAGATATGCATAAATCAAAATTAGCGAGATATGTCATACTTCTGGCTTTTCAACATTAAAATATAAATAATAAATGTTTATTGTAGCAAATAAACATTTTTAGCAAGAAATCTTCTAAAAAATTTGGGTTTTTTTTTTTAATCAATTGTAATTTCAATTACCTTTATCTACTGATGATATTTTCATGATTTTCTCTTTTTGAAGCTCACGTGGAAAATGAAGAACAGTATACACAAGCACTGGAGAAATTTGGAGGCAATTGTGTTTGCAGGGATGACCCAGATTTGGGAACAGCGTTTTTAAAATTTTCTGTGTTTACAAAGGAATTAACTGCACTCTTCAAAAATTTGGTAAGAATTACTTAAGAAAAATATGTTGAAATTTTAAGGCCATTACAAAGGCTGTATTTCTGAATTATAACAGCTCTTCATGTTGAAGACAATTTGTGTTTTAGCAACCACTGTTCTTAAAAAATTCCTGGCTTAGGAAAATGTCTCATGCCCTGGCCTTTCCCCTTGCAAAACTGAAAACTCGACCCAAAAAGCACAAAACTAAAACAAAAACCACCACAAAACCCAAACAAACCCAACAAATCCCCTCTTCCAACAAAGCTTCCCACAATAAAGTAATTATAACATATATTATAAAACTCACATATCACTTTGTTTTAAAATTGTCAAACCAGCAAAACCCAACTTGGTTTGCTCTGCGTTCACGTTGCTTTTACTTTACTTTTTCACACTTCCCATTTATATTTATAAAGGGAGATTTTAGTGTCCCTGAAAGAGAGAGTCTCTTACTTCTCAGGGAAGAGAGTCAGGAAAGCAAAGTCAAACATAACGCTATAATGACAAGTGTCCACTGGGGACCAGTCCGGCAACTGTAGCCAGTAAGGCTTAAAAGCACTCTTCAGTGAGCCAAATGGGATGGAGCCAAATGGAAGAATGGGAGTTTTAATTATGAATGGAGAATTTTCAGCCTCAATTTCACATTAATCAGATTCTGACTACATCCTACTCGCTGGAGCTTTCCCATGTCAGAATAAGTCCCAAATTTACTTGAAACCGCAAAACTCATAAGCCAGGGGCTAGGAAGGGGAGATGACCCAGATTCCTACAAACATTTAAAAGTCTGTGCCTGCTGAAATCAATGGCATGGAGACACATCAAATGCTTTTGTGAGTCTAGACCAAATGTCTGTAGTTTGCAGCCAGCTGGTCATAATCGGTTCTTTGGGGAATGTTTCTAGCTGATGGGATTTGGGGCAGTCTCATTCACTCCCTGATAGTGTCCTCTCTTTTTACCCGGTCATGATATTAATGAGAGAGAATCTAGTCCTAAATATATTTATCAACAGTGAAATGTATTTCATATTGGTCATTTTGATTTGAGTATCTCTGGATGTACAAATATTATCTCAGATCATGTATCAAAAGAGTCATCCTTATTGAGCGTGAGTCAGTCAGTTATCCTGAGTCTCCCAGAGGCAGAGCTGCTCATATGGAAGGGTAAATAGAATGGGTCTTCTAACTGATGCCTTCTGTTGACTGAAAAAACCACCTCTATCATATATTAATTGCAATATGGTGACTTCACTAGGCAAATGTATCTGGGAAATGTGATGTTTAGGTGTGGTTTTAAAAAGCAATCTACTAAAAGCTGCACCCTCTCCCCAGAAAAACCTTTCAATGTATTATATTGCAGGAAGACTTCTAAAAGCTGAAAAGTGTTGCCATTTTACCAAAAATCTTAAATGTTTATTCTCTTTAAAACAGTAATTACTATCTTTGTTAAACATTTCTGACAATACTAACTTTTCTTCCACAAACTGGCAAGGAAAATAAAACCAAAATAAATGTCTATAGGAAGTGGGATGCATGTTTTTATTATGTTTTCTTATCCACGTAAGTGTTTTGTGTGTCTTCTCCAAGGAATATTTTTAAATCTTTTTGCTGTGTACTGCTTTATCACTAGCAACTATGTATTTTTGCTTCAGTTTGTATGTGTAAGAAGAGGATATGTCATGACAAAGGACCTAAGTCTTTAGTTTTTCTCAGGTTGTTGTTGGGCTGATTTTCTCTATTTTTAAAGCAAATAATTTTGCATGGATATGAATGTAATTTTAGGGTTGGGGTTTTTTACATTGCAAAAGCATACACCGCTGCTGTCTTCTTTAATTCTGTCTGGTGAAGGACAGGTCTCTATAACATTCTGCTCTTTCCTAATATGCATCTTACTGTTGAGGTTTGAAGGTTTTTGTTCTCTCCTGACTAGCAAAGGGAAACTGGCGAAATAGGGGAACCTAATGGTCCTTAAATATGGTGTCTAAGAAAATAGTTTCCTCCAGAAAGAAATACATATGAAAAAACAATGTAAACTTCATTATTGCTTGAAAATACCATATTTATAAACAAGTATCCTAAAATTATAAAAGAATTATACAACAAAATTATAGTTTTATGTAACTTTGCCTATTAAAAGTTAATACCACTAAAATAAAATGTTGGTAAATGGTCACTTTGAAAATCTGTTCAGAAGTTCACTGATGGAAGTCTAGTTTTCTAAGAGATTACAAGGGTATTGGCTAGTGTAAAAAATCCTGTGCCATAGCTGGAAACAATTTGGGGTCCTATTTTTTGTAGTCATAGTCATATATGAAAGAAGCCCCATGCATTCTTACAATGCGGTGAAGTATCCAACTCTGAATGTTTTAAAGCATGTTGGCAGTAAAAACTTCCCTCTCCTCTGGTGTTCCCTGGTAGCACATATTTTGGTTGTAAATAGTTGCATCAAAAATGTAGCCAGGGCCAGGCAACCTGCTGCTGTTAAAAAAAAAAAAACATTTGGAAAGACGCCTTTTTAAATCGGTCTTTCCCTGGAGTTTCATAGGGCGCTGAATTTCCAGAGAAGATGTTAGCTGAAACGAGTGGGGAATGTGCAAGGAAGTGAGAGGACGTGTTCAGACTGGAGCAGATGCCAAAGCTATTAACACTGGCAAAGCTTTAGGGCTACTGTCAGGTTTTGCTTTGTTGTATATTTTGCTATTGTTTCTAGAAGCTGATGTGTTCAGTCAGCTCTTGCCTGGGTGGCATTTAGAGCTGTAGCTCTAAAGTGCTTCTGCAAAAAGATTTTCCTTATACTTGTCTTTAGTAAGCTAAAGGAAAGCCATTATAAAGTTCTACATTAACAGGAATTTTAGGTTCTGGTTTTCTCTCTTGTTTTTAAAGCTTTCCCAAAAGACTTTGATGTTTTCATGGACTTATCAAGGCATCAGTGTTTTAAAATATTTCATTAACATCTGAAATGCTTTTTTTTCTTGGAAGCCAATTATTCAACTGTAAACTATTCAAGTTAAAGTTCAGGTCTTGGGTTTTTACATGTGTTTTGCTATGCTTCTTTTATGTGTGCACTTTTAAATCGTGCATAAAACAAAAAAACCCTTTGAAGGACATTGTTTCTTCAGATTTGAAGTGATTTATAAAACACATCTTTAAGAGAAGAAATAAAATGACATTTACTGCATATCAGGTCCTTGTAGCTACTCATTTTCGCCTTTCTAACACATTGCTTGCGTTGTTTGGATCAGTTTATGATACACTGCATTGTTTTTCCTCTTGCCATAGCTCAAATATCAAGCTACAAATTTTACTTCAACTTCTTCTGGATTAGAAATGTTCCTAAGAAGATTGTGCAATCCACACGTCTTTTTTGTTAGTGAACTATCAGAATATACTGAAGGCATTTTCATAGGTAACACAGTACCTTTTGTGTCACATACAGTATTGCTTCTTGATGGTAACCTTGGTGCTAATTCCTGGTGGAATGGCAGCATCCACAGTTCCTGGGTAGGTTAGGTCTGTGTGGCACTTGTTTATAGTGTTAATTACTCTGTCTTCCTGATAAACTTAGTGCCAAGTGATAAAGGTGTGAGTATCAATATGAAAAATATTAGGATAAGGAAATGCTCATTGCAGTGTGTTTGCACTTTAAATATTTTTTTCTTTAAATCCTATTAGATTGCTTCACCAAGAAGAAATAAAATCTGTAGTTGCCTGACATCTTTATCAGCTCTCATTGAAAAGGGATTTGATCTGTGAAGATGAAGTAGCTATTGAACAAATTCCATTTTCTGTATCTGTTGTTCTTCTTCATTCATACTCTTGTCCTCCTTTTTCACTTATTTAAATTTAAAGCTAATGAAATACGCTGGATCAAGAGGACTGGAATCTGATATTTGTAATCTGCGGAAGGTAGCTGGGAGAAAGAGATTCCACATGAGAAGTTTTTCTATTAATAATCCTTGGATTTTTAGATGGGAAAAATGGAAGAACAGCGATAATATTTTTCTGACTATATGCTTCTGCTTTACTTCATTTTTTAAATGTAAGAAGAAAGATTTGCTTAAATGTAGAAGGTAACAAATAGCAAAATTGAAGGAAGTATGTTTTCTGTATTAGATAATGAACTTAAGAAATCATGCCCAGAATTTTCTTTCTGGGATAATAGGTCGGACTAAGATTTTAAAAATAAGTTTAGTGCCTGAACCTTCATATTTTGTTTAGAAGGACTCAGTTAAGGGCATAAAAAAAGCTACAGATATACATATTTGAGGTTGGAGTATTATGTATGAAGCTTAATGATTTTAGTTGTGTTGTTTCTGTTTTTCAGTGGTACACTTGAGGAAAGATTAGCTTAATGCTGAGAGGAAAAAAATAAGAGTACTGTTTGATTTATGCTTGTAAAGCTATAAACCAAGATGTAATAATTGCTCCTTAGCAGCATGGGTTCAGCTCCACCTGGAATCTTATCTTTATTTCTTTGCCAAAAAGATATTGATCCAACTGGAAGAAATTCAGAGGACAGTAACACAAAATGATCAGGGCTTGAATAGGTTGATTTATGAAGAAAGCTTAGAAGAATTGAAAATGTATGGTTTGCCTCATAGATAACTGTGATTGTGGAAGAGGAAAATAATAAATTGCATATAAATGAGATCTCACTGTGAAAATATTAGATGAATTGTCTCAGAGAAAGTGGAGGAAGCCAACCACTTAGATATTTTAACCTAGGTTAGAAAACGTGCAATTTGGGAATTCTCCTCCATTGGCAAGGAAGATGGGCTCATGTATTTCTTGCTTTGCTTTTAAAATTCTTCACCTCATGCTTTTACGAATACCTTTAAAAATGTATTTCCTGTCATTTTTGTGTTTGTACTTCCTAATAGAGAAGTTGCCAGACTGTGGTTTGTGTATCAGTGGTGGTACAGGGGCTGTTCTCAAGTAGGACATGGTGGTAACGCTCGATATCTTGTGTGAAGGCATTTTTCTAGGCAGCTGAGCCAGCAGCTCCATATGGACGCTTAGTGGTGTTCACCTCCTGCTTCGCTGGTGTCACTTTTCCTATGGCACGCATGGGTGGTGGGTGATGTCCCACCTGAGCCACCAGCCTGGTGGGATGCAGTTTGTGCTATGGGACACACCACCGTCCTGCAGGTGGGGCAAGGGGTGAGGACAGGGGAAAGGCAGTGTTGTGCCCTTCTGCGTGGGAAAGAGGTGTGGTGCAGAGATGAAAGTTCGCACTACCAGTCTTTGTTACGTGATTTTCTGAAGTCTTGGGGTTAGATGCTAAAAAGCTCGAAGTTCAGGCAAACAAACTGTGTCTCATCTATAGCGGGTGTTCTGACTTCCATTTGCTCCCTGCTGTGTTGATTGACATTGCCCTACTAAAGCTCACACTACTGGGAAAACTTTTGGAAAAGTATTCAATCCAATAGTATTTGCCATAAAAAATGAAGATAACTTAAACGATGATTTATCAGCAGGTGGTACTAGTGTCACTTGTGCACACCCAAGTTCATTGGTAGTTGAGAAGCCCACCGTCAGCTACATCTACAATTTAGTAATCGCAATAGGAGTCATATCATACACTGTTCAACTACCTGAAATTTAATTTAAATTAAAAATGTTTTAAGTTTAATCTGTGTGTTAAGAAAAGTTTTTAACTTTTTTTGTGTGGATTTAGAAAATAACAAAAGCTATTGAAGTAGAGTAGACATCACTATCTGAAGCTGTTCTGAAAAAGACTTGTTAAAATAAATAGGAGGGCTGGCAAATGAAGAACTTTACTGTTTAGCCACAGGCTCTTAAACTGCTTGAAAATCTTCTTTCTCCTCCTTGGCAAATGTTGGCTTGCATGTTGTCTTTACCATGCTTCTGGCAGCTACACGTTTGTTTATTTTTACATTCTCCCTCCTGCCATTTCTTCTTTTCTTCCTCTGAGCCTTCTCCAACCTAGGAAGTTCTAATTTACTGCCCTGTCTCTGTCATCCTATCTTGTTGGAAGCTGTCAGAGGAAAACTGCAAGTTTGCCAAAGAAGCAGTGTTGGAAGTGGAAACCAGGTCAACTTTTTCCTTTCCTTTTTTTTTTTTTTTTTTTTTAAAACATGTGAAACTTGCTAGTGTTTCTCTGACACAGAATTACTTTAACTTCTGTGGTTTCCTGCACCTTTGTGCATGTATCTTTTTTAAGAACATTTTAACACATAGAATAGTCAAAATGCAGAGGCAGTTATATACGTTTTATCTTCCTGTATACACACAGAGTAGAAGCCGCAGCATGTTTATGCTTCTCTGCATGCCAAAAATGGGTCTATATTTTTAGATAGTTCAGCTTAAGCTTCTTAATAAAGAGGGGGGAAACACATAAGATCTTTCTTCTGTATCCTGCTTACTGATTTATAAATATGAGCAAGTATGATTCATCTAACTAGGGTAATAATGACAAGTTCATGCATTATGTACGTTTACATTTGTTGCAAGTAAAATAGGAGCATGGGGAATACAATAGACTGGTAGTAATATACAAGTGATAGCACACAAAAGAAATTAATCTGAATAGGCAAACGTTCTCCAAACTTTTAAAAAGAATATTGGGGCTTTTCTCCTATTCTTTTTCTAGAGTGACTTTGTACTTTCAGGCCCCATGACTTGAAATTCTAGGAAACGTCCAGAACTGTTTTGGAAGCTATTGACATTTATATGAATGTCTGTGTTAATATTTGAGGTTCTGACTTTTTTTTTTTCTGACTTAAGGAAAAACTAGTTGTCTTGAGTCTGCTGTTGAGAAATGCTCTACTCTTGCTTTGTGCTGAATTATCTGGATTTAAAGAATATGAAATGGAGGCTAGGAAAGTATTCATCTTTAGGTTAGACTTTTGACTGCACCATACTAATAAAGTAGAATAACGAAGTAGAAGGCTTTGCAAAGGATGAGATCTTAGATGAGACCTCTTCTGCTTCTGTACCTGGATAACCATCCTGGAAGTGCATGCCTATAGGTGTGCGCGCTCTATCTGTCTTTTTCCAGAAGTTTTTATTTTTTTACCTAAGTTTCATGTGATTTAAACCATTTCACTTATCTCCTATACCTTCAACATGTAATTTTATTAACTTTGAGCATGGTTATGTTGATATGCAGATGTTGTGGTACTGCTGAGAATTTACGAGGTGGATGATTTCCAGCATTTCCAGCTAAAGCATGGGTAGATATTGCTCATTCAGTTTTTATAGGAATTATTTTAAAAACAAAAACAGTTGAAATGTAAGTTGTTGATTCTAAAGGGCTGTGGTTGAGTCCTGCAGCTTTTTGGGGGAGACGAAAAGTAGGGTGGAGGAGGGGAAATATGATTTGTGGTAAGGGTTTCAGACCAGATTTTCTATATTTCTTCAACCTTTCCGTGCAAAGGCAAGCTGTTTAAGCTTTAAAATTGACATATGTTCACTTTCTCTTTGATTGTTGGCTAAAATTTCAAGCGAAACCAGTAAGGTAGTATCTTTGAAGAGGAAAGGTTGGGGTTTGGGGGCGTTGCTTGTTTTAATAGTAGCTGTTGACTACCCCTGGAGATGGGACCCCTGAGTCTGTTCTAGTGAGGCCACCAAGTAAATATAGGGTGATAAGGTTTTGTATTTTTCCATTCTGGGAAGGTTGAAACACCACAATTGGAAATATTTTTTTCTTTAAGTTCCTGTTAGTGTCCTTTCTTCTCCAGATGGGTTATGCTAAAAGGGACTTTGATGTTCCTGACATTGCTCCTGAAGGAACAGAAACATTTGTTGCCACATGATGCAAAGTTCTTTCTGTACTTTGAACATTTGAAGTCCATCTTCATATATGCATTCCAGTGCTTCTTGAAGAAAATCACATTTTAAAAGAGCAGATAACAATAAGATCAAAAAAAGAAACCCATCCAAAGGCAACCTTCATGAAACTGCTGCAAAAATTATTCTGATTTTTTCCCATCATGTGGTTCCAAAATACTCTGGTTTTTACTCTTCAGTGCAATCCATTTGAATTGTTACAGTTTAAACACTATGCCTAGATGTCATGGACCGTATCTTGAACACCTTGAATCACAGAGGATTGGACATGAAGCCTGTCTTTTCCTGGTGTATGCTACTTCCTGTCTTATTCCTACTGTCTTTCTTCAGTCTTTTTTTTAATCAAAACATTATCGTACAGATACTTATCTAAAACTAAAATCTAAAACATATTACTGTTGTCTTAATTTGAAAATTTTTTTCTTCTTGAGTTACTTGTTTACTCTTGAATTACTTGCATACTCAAGAACTCATGAAATCTGTATTTCAAAGTTTGCATGAGACAAACAAGGCAGATGTATTACTTTTTAAAAATGCATGGAAAAGATTTGAATAGTGGCTTTTTTACAGGCCAGCATTTTTTGTCTTTATAACTTTTGTCAGAGTAAGATGCCATGTATTGTGAGAGTAGCAGATATGTTTTATGAAATAGATCTGAAGAGAATGGAAAAATAAATAAGATTAAGTTAAAATATTCTGATGAACTTAAAATATTTAAGTGCTGAAAAATTGTATGATTGTTTTCCTATAATTTAAGCAGTGAGATAAGGCAATGTAAAAATTAGTAGTCTTACTTTGCAGTAACTGTTGGATGAGATATTTATCATCAGCAGTAATTCTGCAGGTTTCCTGCTGGCTTGGGTTATAAAGTTTCCAGAGTAAGTTTAATTAACTCATGTTGCCTCCATCTTTGATTACTGGCTGTACTGATAAACATCTTTACGAGGCAGGATTAGGAAAATAATATTTAAGATTTCCTTGTGAAACACTGTCTCAATTCACACATTTCAGAAAGTATGTTCTGTATTAAAATATATTATGGTTTGATGTAATTTTCTTGTTATAGATTCAGAATATGAACAACATAATCACTTTTCCATTGGACAGTTTGCTGAAGGGAGACCTGAAAGGAGTAAAAGGGGTATGTTTATCCTCTTATTTATATATAAAATTGTTGTTGGTACAATAAATACATTTAGCTAGTGTTTTAATCTTATTTGATGGAAGGCATGGGATACTATAGTAATGTATCAGCTTAATAAACAAGAGAATTTTTTTTTGTTTGGTGAATTGACTCTTCCCTTCTGTTTGTGGTTTCACATAAAGCATGCTCTTGACTATGTATACAAAACCACGTTTGAGAAGCTTTCAAAGCAGCCCTGAGATATAGAAGACAAGCAAAAAGGTGTAAGAATTTTGATATTTAGTTAGTTGAGGAGGGGGTAGTACTTTAGTTAAAAGGATTATTACTAATATATTTACTTAGCATTCTAAACTTACCTGGAACTATACGGATTGTTAAGAAAGACAAAATAGACTGCATGAGCACAGGATTTTTCTTAACAAAGCTGCAATCTCTTTGTGCCCTGAGGATATTTCGTATTTGAAATAATAACAACTTAGGACTCAAATGATGATATGTTTATAATAAATTTCAAAGCCTATAGCCAGCAAACTTATATGGCTTACGCTTCGTTTACTACTGAGCAAACAGGAAGCGGCTGGCAGCTATTGTTCTAGGACATCGGAGGAAGAAGAAAAATGTACATAGACTAAAAATGGTCTCTGTAAATTACTGGAGGATAAAGAGATTATTTAGTAAAATAGGCTTATTATCTTTGTCTTGCTTGCTTACTCCATGTTACTCCTCTTATTCTTCTCTTTTTCTATGTCAGAATAAATACATTTATTACAATACAGCATTTGCCCCATGTTCCTGACTTGAGAAAATAATCAAATGCTGCTTTAATTAATTCCAAAATTATGAAAATAACTAGCTGACATGTAAGAATTAGTTCCTAATCTGTAGTTGCAAAGTTTTTCCAGTGTCTGACAGTTGACAATGTTTTTGCTGTAGGTGGCTAATCTCTTGCCAGCAGAATGTCAACTGCTGCATTTTTAGACATGAGTGGAATAACTTTACAATTTGTTAAGATAATTTTATCCAAATTGTCATTTTCAGAGGGGAAAAAAATAAAGGAATTTGGAACATAAGTAATTCAAAATTCTCACAGAATTGGTTATGTCAAGCCATATGGCCTATAAGTCAGTGGGAAATGGACTTCTTTAAATTTAGTGGGCTGAATCAAGTCCTTAGCCAAGGCTGTGCCATGGCTTCAGGACAGGCGCTTCTTTCCACTGGGGCCAGAGATGGAATGATGAGAAAATAGCGGATTTGATTAATTGCATAGTATGCTCCTGGGATGATATGCGGTTATACCTCTTGAGGAGTAAAACGGAGCTGTAAAATCATAGTAAAAAGCATCCTAGAGATGCTTTTAAAAGCAGGAGTGTATTAATTCTGTGTATGAGATTGTTTTTCCTATGTGCAAGATTGCTTTTACACAATCTTTAGGTGAGCTGTTCAAGAGAGTGGAGTCCCTTATTCTAGTAGGTGCTGCAAATGGCCAAGGTGTGCCTTCTCTGTTATATCCACAGTATTTTTCATGTGAATAACTGTCTTTTTTTCTTGACAGGACCTGAAAAAACCCTTTGATAAAGCTTGGAAGGACTATGAAACAAAAGTGTATGTATCTTTTAAACTTTTATTTAAAAGGGAAGTATAACTGAAATCTATAAAGGTTATTATTTAACGTTAAAGTCACAGCCAGAAGTCCTATCTTGGAAGCTGAGCTTTTTTTTTTTCCTTTTTTTATTAAAACCTAGAGCTGTGTGAAAATACAAGTGCACAGGCACAATGGTTTCAAATTCTGTAATACACAACTTCAGGAGTAAATTGTCTTTTGTGTGTGTGTATATGTGTGCCATGACAGTTAGTGTCTGTGGTAGACCTCTTCGCTTAAAAAAGTTCCAAGCTACAAGCATGTGTATGTTCTTCCACTTCACATTCTTCCACTTCAACTGAGAAAGTTTTGCTCTAATTGGGAAAGAAATTTTTTAAATTTTTAATAGTGTCCATATTACTGCTCTGTAATTTATGACATGTGGAAGTCCACTTCCTTCTCTGTCTTTCTCTATTTTTGGAGGACACTACTAAATAAAAGGAAAAGTTAGCCACTCTGTGTTTTCATCTTTTAACTACCAAAAGCGCAGCAACGTAATTGTACTCGATGTCCTTTTAAGCATTTCTTGTTGTGGGCTTTTTTTTTCTCATCAGTGACTAATTCACTGTAATTAGCAGGTTTCTTTAGTCAGAAGAGCACAGAAGAAATTATATACTTTATGCCTGAGTGTTTTCAAATGTCTTAACAAAAATATCAAGAATAGTCAAGAAATATCAAGAATCAAAATTTGAATAGTCAAAAATATCAAGAATCAAGTCAAGATTTAGTTCTGGATTTGTTAGCCTAAAACCCTTTTAATGACTCTTTAATGTCTCTGGCTTCAGTGCATCTTATGAGACTCTGCCCAATACTCAGGCCTCTAGGAAGACCTTATTTGATACTGAGCCTTTGGCACTTACCAGCGAGGTGGGAAGGCTGGTGGGGGCAGCCTTTGAGTTTATTTGCTGCTGCCATTTCAAAACTGCCTGTGACTCCAGATTGATCCAGTAACCTTGGTAAACCACATTTAATTAGTGCAGTTTATTTAAAGATATGGGTATTTTCTGCATTTCATGCCAAGGGTCGATGCTCTTAACAGGTGTCTGGTGTACTAGAAATGGATGAATACCTGTATGAGTCTTGTCAACTGTTTCTCATGTTGTGTGTCCAGCCCAATTTACTATAAGCCACTTTTTTGAGGGTGCCTGATGCACAGTATAAACGGCTACAAAATTAGTTTCCATAACAGAATTTTATATCAAGCTAAATCAATCAAATGAGTCAACAAAGCTCAGCACCTAAAATAAAACATAATTAATTGTGGTATCTTGTAAATCTTCAAGTGGTTTAGTGCCCTACACCAGAACAGTTGTTGACCAGGTCAGTTGTATCAGCACAGCTGATACAGCACAGTCTCTGAAGTAGAATTTCATAGTAGGTTTTATTCGTCATTCCATTGTTACCTGGATTGTGACTATCATTGAATTTCATGTCATACATCCATTATCTTTGACCTGCTGAGATAGTGCTGCATGTATCAGACCATTTCTGATGGTACAGGTCCAAAAGGATCTCATATGATGACACTGTTAAACATAAATAGCTTGCAGATCCCCAGCCACCTAGATTGACTGAGAAACTAGCACGATTCTTAATTATTTTTAATTGCATAAATTTATAATGATTATATGATGGTGCCCACTGTCATGTGCAAACAGTCTTTGGAAATTATTCCTGTAGGTAGCTTACTCACAAAAGCAACAAGTTAGCAAGTTAGCTAAATTTCATTATTGCTTTTGTGAATAACAATGAGAATGGTCTAATTACTGCTTTCTAGGCTCAGTTTGTGAGGAGGACCTGAGTGGCTTTTGGTTTTTGAAACTGCCTAGCTATAGCTGGATTTTCATAACAAGACATTCTGAAACATGGAGATAAACTTCCAGTCTGACAGTCTGAATCCTTGGAAGATTGTGATGGCTCCAGTGTTTCATGCTTCCTAATACCAGTAAACAATCTCATGTGGTGCCATGCCGATTATCAACTGTTGAAGTAATTAAGATTTCTAACCATTGCCCATGGCAGCGGTTGATCTCTGAGGACGGGCCATAAAGAACAGTCCTGTAATTTAGTCTGCTATTGTCTACCTGTGCTTGATTGCTGGATCTAAAAGCTTGTTTGCTTATGTATAACTTATTCATCCCACGAAGTTTATGTGCAGCATTTAAAATACATTTGCATGCTGCTGGGACACATACCAAGAATGCTGTTACTACTGGACCAAGATCTCCGATGTTTTTAGAATTTCTAATAGAATATTCACCAGGATGAGTATGTTGCAGTGATGTATAGATTTGTACTTAGATCCTCAGTTTGGTCAGAGCAGGTAGCCTGTTTCAGAGTCGGGTACTCCAGAAATGTTTTTATTTGCTTTTTTAACTTAGTTAAGTGCTTGAGAAGTAAAAATGCCCATAGAAAATGTAATTTGAATCTGTATAGTTGAGGGTTCTCATTTGAGTTTAAGGACAGTAGATACCTGGAAACATTGTGTGTATGTAATTTCATTCAGGACCTGAAGATACGATGTTGACATGTTCATTTTCTGTCTGTGGGATTGAATGCAGTGCTGCTTGTAGAATATCATGAGGTGTTTTGGGTTTTGTGGTTTTTTTTTTTCCTTTTAAGTAACAGTCCTTTAGAAAGCCTGCTTTACGACTTTGCTTTTAAATAAGACATTGGGTTTTGATCTGAAACCCGTTCCTTTTTCCACTGTAAGGAGATACCTCTTTCCAAGTTACCTCTGTAGTTTCTGTGAGGTTTTTTTAATGAGTGAAGCACACCTCCTTGACAGTGCTTATTTCTAAGCCATTTATGTGTCAGGTTATTCAACATGCAAAAACTGAAGGTAGCACGTGTTCATCAGGAAATTCTTTCAGATCCATTACCATTTTCTGTGATACTTCCAGGTGGTGGGCTGGTACAATTGGTATGTGCTCTAGTTTTTTTAAGTGGTTAGATGAAAGCTCCACATCAGTATTCTAGAGTTTAAAGCTCTTAGTCTAGCCTGTTGAACTCCTTCACTTTGATCAAGACCAAAGGATCATCTGCTTCAGGCTTGGGATAGGGAGCCTGGGAACTCTATGTACAGGAAAATTCTTTAAAACAACAGGCGCTTTGTGTGTGTGTGTGTCTGTGTGGTTGTTTTACAACAGCTGAAATTACTTATTGTGGCTTAAGTTTGGCAGTCAGGGAATATTGTTTTTCAGTGCAAGCTGCCTCACTTCTACCAAGCAGCAGACAAATTTTCCATAGTTCTGTTGAGTTAAATTCAGGCTTGAACTTCTCCAAGACCCCTGCCCCTGCAGTAGGACTGTGGGATTCGTCAGATCCTCTTGTGCGTAAGATCAGTTCCCAGATAAGTTGAGATGTTTCCAGCTGTTGTTATTGAGCGTTGGTCTTTACAAATCAGAGACAGGAAGTTTAATGATGTGATTTTGAAGCTAGGGTGAGAATTTTAATTTGAGCCTGAATCTGTTCTGGTCAGCTTTATCATCTACTGAATTTTGGACACAGGAAAACAGTGAGGTTTTTCTGGGTTGCTATTATATGGGTTGCTATTATATATGCCACTGGGGTTTCTTGAGATAATAACTGTTTTGATTCTGTGGCTGTCCCAAATGGATCTGGACAATGCATTATAGCTGTGCATTTCGGTCATCTGTAACAGTAAGTGGATTCAGAGTCATCTCAAGAATTCTTAATTGTGAATTGAATTTCTTTGTTATAACATCTTCACAGTCTCTGCCTTGACAAAAAGGGCAAAGGGACTGGGAGAGCTAACCTCGGTCTCACCTACAGCTTGTTTTGCCAGAGTAAATGTAGGTGTTGATGAATATCTCTCTCTTTTTTTTTTCTCTTTGGGTTAACAAACCACTCAAGGCTGCCGGGCTGTTCTTTGTCTGCGTATCCCTCTGTATCATATGCTTAAAATTATACTGTTCATCTGCATTTCCTAGTCACAAGTACAGACCTGTGAAGCTAAGTGCCAGATATCAAAGTGGTATTTTTGTAGTCTGTGGAGATGTGACAGTGTCTTCATACTGATTTCTGTCTCAATAGGCTGTCTTTAAAAGGGAAAAACTGGAGCTTATTTACCTCAGTATCTCATCTCTCTTATTTGCACCTTTGTGATGACATATCTGGTGCTAATATACCTGTGTGACCTATTTGAAAAGAAATTCAGTTAATTAAAAAATGGCATTTGTTTTGCTTTTTCCCCATAACAATTTCTGAGCTGGTACTTCAAGCTCTGTATGTAATTGTGTTTAAAAATTACTACGTATCTAGTTTTGTTTGGGAGATTGATGTTAAGATCCATTCTTAAACTCTTGGATCACCATCCATCAATGTTGATTATTATGCAACTTCCTCGTCCTGTAGCTACATAACTTCTCAGAGTGTTTTCCTGAAGATCCCCTTAGCTGAAGTAACTAACTGAGTGAGGCTGGATCCATTTTTCTTTGTACCTTGAGACTGTTTTTGAATAAGGGAGTAAGAGAAGCGAGTAACCCCCTAGCTTTATGCCAGCCTACCTCCATCAAAAAATTTGGAACATCCTGTGGTGACATTGATGAATAATTCATCTTTTCTCACCATCAGTCATTAACATACTTCAGTTGGAGCCATAAAGATTTTAAAATGTTTTTAAAGCTTTAAAGTAGTTAAAAGTAGTGCATTTCTCTTAGGACCTCAATTACAGTCTGTTTCCCCTATAAAAGCTGGGCGATGCTGCCTGCTCCTACAGCACCACAGCAGGACTAGTCTCTCTGTGTCCTTTGGGTAGAATTGGTGCAGACTGGGCTCTTTTTGTTATGAAGCAGTTGCTTTCCCCCATGTACTTAAACAGTAATGGCAGACGCACCAGTGGAGCATATGGGGAAGGAGTACACATGTCACAAAAACTGCTCATTCTCCCAGCAGGCAGACCATATTCAATAAGGCAGCAAGCCAGGTTTCACCCACATTCTTCAGTTTAATCGGTCCTGTTTTGGTAGATTTTGAGGTAAAGACATTGCATCAATCTTGCACAGGAAATAGAAGTGTAAACTTACTGAAGCGTATTATTTACTCATTTTTTAGCTGAATAGTAGTGTCTTGTGTTCCAGACATAAACCTGCCTCTCCTGAAAAGAAAGAAATGTTAATTTTTTAAATAAAGGTGTCTTACTTTTAGGCCTGTAAATGTATATTATCTTCAGAAGTCCTCTGCTAGGAAGTGTTGTTCTAATGCTATGATACATAAATGCTTAATAAAAACTAACTAGCTTTTCCTGGGAGGGCAGGCTCACTCTCCTTTGCCGCTCTCCTTTTAAAAGCCGGGCATGAGGTCTGTAATGCACAACTGAGTGAAGAGAACAAGTTGTTTGAATGGGCTTATGGGATTATAAGATCAAGGCAGTAGGCTGAGGTGCATTACGTTACTGTGCAGAAATGCAAGCACTCATCTGGATATAACTATCATTAATGATTTGTTTCTAAACCATTGAAGTCAATGAAAGAATGAACAAGTTCTTATTACAGTCTTCTGTAAAGATGAGTGCATAGCTATTTGAGTAAGTGATGATGTTTCCAGTTTGGTAAACTGATTTTTTTAAAGAATATCTAAAAAATTTATCTGAAAATCCTGCAAGTTTTTCTTAAATTAGTTATTCAGAACTCTAACTTGACCCAGTAGACCACTGGTATTCATAGATTGTAGATATTTCTGCCATGGTTCCTTTTAAAGCATGTACATAAGACAAAGTGGAGGTCACATCTTGAAAATACTGGCATAGAATGAAAGTGCTAAACAAGGTAGCTTTAATATAGCCTCATAGAATAGAATAATAGAGTCATTTAGGTTGGAAAAGACCTTTTAAGATCATCAAGTCCAACTGTAAACCTAACACTGCCAAGTTAATCACTAAACCACTTCCCTAAGTGCCATGTTTACACATACCTCCAGGGATAGTGATTCAACCACTTCCCTGGGCAGCCTGTTCCAGTGCTTGATAACCCTTTCCATAAAGAAGTTTTCCCAATATCCAAACTAAACCTCCCCTGGTGTAACTTGAGGCCTTTTCCTCTTGTCCTATCACTTGTTACTTGGGAGAAGAGACCAACCCCCACCTTGCTACAACCTCCTTTCAGGTAGTTGTAGAGAGTGATAAGGTCTCCCCTCAGCCTCCTTTTCTCCAGGCTAAATGTCGTGGGTTTGGGCCGGATTGGCCCAAGCAAGCCGAGCGACAGATGTTCCCTCTCTCCTGCCGAGCAGGAGAGAGAGAAGAAGAGAGACTAGTTTAGTAAGAACTAAACTACTTTAATTAAATATAAAGAATAAAATAACAAAAAGAAAATAATGAAATATATACAAAACCGTATCAAGCTCCCAGGATGACAATCACATCACCAGCAGGCACTGGGGAAGTCCCAGACTGGACTCAGCGACGGAAGGGAACTGGATCCAGGAACATACGGGTCAGGATCAAAGGCAGATGAACTGATGGAGTCCTCCTTGGACACCGGCCATTGAAGAAGAAAAACAAGAGTCCCAGCAAGAGCAAAAGCCCGAGCAAGTTGAAGAAGAAGGTGAAGCCGGAAGCCATAAAACGGAAAACCGGAACAACTGATGATGACCCTTTGATCCCTCAGCATTTACACTGAGCATGATGCAGATGGGATGGAATACACTGTTTGGTCAGTTTTGGGTCACCTGTGCTGTCTGCTCCTCCCCACAGATGGGACCCCTCTACGCCTCTCTGCTTCCAGCCCTCCAACGGGGCAAATAACAAGGTTGGCTGCCCTTGGTCGTTATCGCAATAAGTCTAAGCAAGGGCTTCTCTGCATACCGTGCCTTGGCATCAGCTATAAACATGGGTCTTAGCACTCTGAGAAAGAGCAGTTTTCTGCACAATATGCTGTTAATTTCAGCAGTTAGAAGAGGCCTAGTTAGAAAGCAGAGTTACTGAACAAAATTGGTCCTGTTTTACCTCAAACCAGGACACTAAACAACCCCAGTTCCCTCAGCCGCTCCTCATAAGACTTGTGCTCTAAACCCCTCACCAACTTCGTTGTCCTTCTCTGGACACGCTCCAGCACCTCAATGTCTTTCTTCTAGTGAGGGGCCCAAAACTGAACACAGTAGTCGAGGCGGGGCCTCACCAGCACCAAGTAGAGGGGCACGATCACTTCCCTAGTCCTGCTGGCCACACATGCCTGATACAGGCCAGGACGCTGTTGGCCTTCTTGGCCACCTGGGCACACTGCTGGCTCATATTCAGCTGGCTGTCAACCAACACCCCCAGGTGCTTTTCCCCCAGGCAACTTTCCAGCCACTCTTCCCCAAGCCTGTGGCACTGCATGGGGTTGTTGTGACCCAAGTGCAGGACCCAACATTTGGCCTGGTTGAACCTCATACAGTTGGCCTTGGCCCATCGATCCAGCTCTGTTTAGATCCCACTGTAGAGCCTTCCTACCCTCAAGCAGGTTGACACTCACACCCAACTTGGTGTCATCTGCAAACTTACTGAGGGTGCACTTCGTCCCCTCGTCCAGATCACTGATAAAAATATTAAACAGAACTGGCACCAATACTGAGCCCTGGGGAACACCACTTGTGACCAGCCACCAACTGGATTTACCTCCATTCACCACCACTCTTTGGGCCTGGCCTTCCAGCCAGTTTTTTACTCAGTGAAGAGCACAACCATGAGAGAATGCTGTGGGAAACAATGTCAAAGGCTTTACTAAAGTCCAAGTAAATAACATCTACAATATGCTGCTTTGAGCCTGAGATTCCATGTTACGTCTTTTTTTTTTTTTTTGAAATGAATTGCCTGCAAATTAAATAGAAAAAGCGTTGAATGGATCTGCAGATATTATGGATGAAGTACTGGAAAGATCTGGACACATTTTGTTTACTCTGCCCTCTTCTCGCCCATCCTCCAGTGCAGGGTGAGCGAAGGGGAAAAGCTTTACAGCATTTCCAAGGGGAAAAGATGACTTGTCCATTCAGGACTTGGGAGATGAGAGAGTGAGTCATGCTTTACTGTCAACCATGACAGACAGTAGGAGAAAATAAGATGGAGACTCTTTCACTGCAAGACTACGGTGCCAGAGCTGAAATTGGACAGTCAGGCTGAAAAGAAAGACTAGACAAAGAAAGGATATTTGAAATGAAAATGTGCAATGTTATTTTGTCAAACAAAATAGCCCTTGGGAGCACTTCATTTTCAGAGTGCTCCCCATTCGAGTCTGTGCCTTCCAGGTGCTATTCCCAGTCTCTGCACCTTCTCATGTCCATACCTGGATGGAGCCTGGGTTGGTGCTGTGTGGGGAAGCAGAGGAAGAGAGCTACTTTCCAGCCAGCCAGTTCACTACTGCTGCAGGTCCGCAGGATGTTCTAGTTGTTTACCCTTGTTCATTGCCTGAGAATAAACACCAGTCTTTGGTGTGTTAAACAGTAAAATAGGGCCTGTCCTTTTTAAAGTTTTTAAAAAAATGCCTACTTTGATGTTTGTTTATACCACGATCTGTGTGACAAAATTGATTTCTTTGAAATACAAATTAAAATTTATATTGGAAAATGGTTGCTTTTCAAATTGGACATGTAAAAATAGCCATGTAGTGGAAACTGAATGGGCAAGACCGTTTATTTTGTACCTGACTGACTTTCCTGTTCTAATTCTTCATCCTGTATTTCAGCTTTATTTGTCTGTTACACAAATCTGAGCTTGCTGCATAGTAGTCATGTGCAGCTGCGTTGTAAATGGACTGAAGCGTGCTCAGATTTTAATCTTAGTCAGCAAAGTCTCTATGTATGATATATGCTGCATGAGCTTCAAGAACATTAGCTTTACAAAACATTTGCTTCCTATTGCTTCTAGAGGATTTTTCTAGAGTTTTCCTAGATTTCTTATTAATTTTCCCTAATTGATCTGCCTGGAAAACCTGTATACGCTGCAATGTTTGGAAATCCTACAGCGGTGCATCGTAGAATTGTCTTTGCCAGAAGGATTTGGTTAATGTCACAGTAGAGTGACACTTGAAGCTAAGTTGACCCTTGCATTTGGATAGGAAACAGCCAACCTTTAGCACTCAGAAGATTTGCATGCAACACTGCTGTATGTGGTTTCTTTGTTTCCCTAGAAACAAAGTGCCGTGTAGTATCAGTCAGGTAGGAGGTAGCATATTATTGTAGCAAAACAACAGGGTAAATTCAGGATTACAAAGCTCAAAATGTGGTTAGAGACTAAAAGCATAAATAATAGGGAAATAAAAATCGGTAATGCACCATCACAAGTCTCTGATACTTGTCACTGAGAGATGGTTTATTATTTTTTTTAAAGTATCGCTGAAGTTTTTGAAGCCATGGAGCCTGAAGCTCCAGCAAACGGCTTCAAGGATGTCATAGTTCTCTGAATTACTTGGTTGATATCGGTATGCTTTAGTCTTGGTTTAGCTACTTTTTACCTGTGGAGTATGATTTATCCTTTAAAGAGTAGAAAGGACTCTCGCCGAAATCTAGCTCTTTCTTTAAAAGGAATTGAATTTCTTAAAACAATGTATGCTGTAATATTGTGCATAATGCTTGAATCTTTGGCAGTATTAGTTGTGTTTTGGTTTAACTAGCATTTAGAGACACCTTATGACATGTTAATAAGCTCCTAAAATTTTAGAGGTGGTTATGTCATCCTATGTTTGAGTATTGTTCTCTGGAAATAATGAAAATATAACTACCAACTGCTCTTGTTTTGCTAGACTTGACTTGTATTTCAGTGAATTCATGGTCTCATGAATTGTTAGATTAATGTGGAAATTTAGAGAACTGAAACTGTCCGTGGTCTTTGCTCTGAGGTTTGACTTTTAAAATTACCAGGTATGATGTAATATAAGCTCCTAGAGTGTGTGCTAGAAAAGAACTGTATATTTGTCATTTTCTGTGAATCTTCGTAATGGTTTATCTTCCTTATTTGTGGTTGATGTCTAGTTAATTCTTGTGTTTGGACTCTGTATTCTGTGGCTACAAAATGGCATAATTGGCAGTAAATGGATAAGAGTACAGACTTATTTTTGATGGAAACAGAGCATTCTGGAGTCCGAGTTTTTATTCAGGCGAGTGAAGGTTTTCAGAATATTTATTTCAAAAGAGAGAAGCTTCCCTCCAAACATCTGCTTCTGGTGGGATGTGGCAAGCTGAGAAGGAGCGCAGCGCTGGCTGGGTGTGCTGGCTGCTGGAATACTGCATGGCTCTGGCTCCACCGTGCCTGCCAGTACTGAGTGCAGTGGTGCTTTTTGAATTCCTGTTCAAAATGTTTCCCTGCGGGAATGTCACAGCATGGGATTAATGGGATTAGTTTTCCCTTGCTGCTTGAGGTGCAAGAGGCGGCAGTTCCTCATTCTTGAGAAGTATAAGTACAGAATATATTGTTGACTGGAAGTCCTTAGATCATCTAGGACATTTTCCCATTAGCTGTTAGGGTAATGTTAATATCAGGTTAAGAGAGCACTTGAGATATGTCATCTTTTCTGAGAGAGCTGAGAGACGCTTAACTGCCCAAGAGGAGGTACAACAGTGCGTGTGTTATTTGTTCCTTTCATCTGCTTCCTGTATTCCTGTGTAATGCTTCCTCTTGTTCAAAAGCAGCACAGCATTTCCTCAGGAAGCTCTTTCCAGAATTTTCAGCTTCTAAACGGTACAAGCAGCAAACTAAAAGTCTTTCACCAAAAAGTAAACACCTTCATGTATTTTCTTTTATTAATATCTATTTTTATATCAGGCTTGTCTAACTGAGTAGTATAATTATGCTACTGGCTTTAGGAATAATATGGAGAATAGCTGTAACAAACGCACAAGTGTGTTTAGGGGAGTTATACTGTATGGCAGGCATTGGTTATTCATTTATATTCTGCGGGAGAACCTGTTTTATTCAGAGCTCTTGGAAAACGTTCGTGGAAACTTTTAGGGAATTAGGACAGCTGGTCTAGCAGACTTTGAAGTCTGCAACACAGCCGGCTGGCCGGCATTCCCAGTGCCAACTGGCTCAGTAGCAAGTAGAGATGGCAACTGTGATTTTGGCTTAGGGAACCTTGTATATATAGAAGATGACTTGATGACAGGCAAGACTCAATAAATCTGATGACATAATTGAACTCTGTTAACCAGTGTTCAGTCAGTTGGGATTAAACATCTCCCTATGTTTTAAATTAAAATTCATTATTTTGTTTATGGATTGTTTTTTTCAATGCAAGAACTTAGTATCTTCCTCTCATTTAATATCTTCTTTTGGAATATCTGTGAGGACATTATTTTAACAGATGATTGACTTAGATTTCAGCTACTGTATGTCATTGCTGATCTTTAGTCATTGTCAAATTCCAAATGAAATGTCATCTGGAAGTAAGTCATATGCAAAGCTATGAGAGTTTGGGTCTGCATCTGTCAGTAGAGTTTGTGAATAATGAGATTTCCGAGAGACTGTGGATTTCTCACTTCATTGACTGATTCTTTGCCTTATAGTACAAAAATAGAGAAGGAGAAAAAAGAGCATGCTAAGCTGCATGGGATGATCCGTACAGAAATAAGTGGAGCTGAGATTGCAGAAGAGATGGAGAAAGAAAGAAGGTTCTTCCAGTTACAGATGTGTGAGGTAAGACTCAAAATGAAATTCTTATTGTTCTGCTAACATTTTTAGGAAAATCTTGAAAACCACAATTATTTAATGGCAACTGTGATGTTAGAGGGAAATGCCAAGTTATTAGTGGACTCGATTTGCTAAAACACTTTTTTTTTATCCTGATGTGCTAAATTTGCAGGGAATTTAGTTCTCTTCTAATCTCACTTAACAAGTAAATTATAGAATAAATAAATAATGCAAATTTCAAACACTAAAAAATGATAATAAATAAGGCTTTACACTATACTTCCCTGTAAGATATTTTAAGTCCTAGATCATTCTGAATTGTTCCCTACGCTGGCAGCTGTTGTGTTATTATGGGCAGAGACTCCAGTCTAGCACACTGTTGGACTGGTGTTGAAAAAAAAGTGTTAAGGGTGGAATCTGGTTGTCTTTCAAGATGTTGCAGAATGTTTCTACTTTGAAATCTTTGTGATTTTGCAGTATGTTAAATCTGATGGGGATATTTTTGGTTTTATATGTTTAAGGACATGTCAGGTTCCGTGGCTGGGAGCTCACGTTGCTGTGTTTGTTCTTTCTATGCATTGACTCAAAAATATACCATGAGTGTTTCTTCTGTTTTTACTATGATGATTAGAGATAATTTGAATCATATGCCAAGGTAGCTTCACAACAGTTGTCCTGAATACCACTTTTAGTAATTGTTTGCAGTGGTACTGGGTAGGAAACTTCACAATCTTATACTGTGTCAGACTGAAGTATTCAAAACTGATGAAGGGATTTGAGTACCCAATAAACATATGGATGTTACCAGCTAATTGCCCATCTGTATTCTTCCTAAGAAACAAGTGGGAACAGATGCTTCTCGCTTCCTGCGTCACAGTAAAGGAGGAGTTCACTTTAGTCAGTTGTAGTGATAATAAAATGGAGGGTAAAGTCTGCGAAAGTGAATGAAGTTACCTTGAATGTGGAATATCTGAAGTGTAATCTATTTCTTCTGATTTTGGGGAAAATAAGTTTATACTTGGTTACTTCTGAATAGTAATAAAAGGGGACTTTGTTTTGGTTTTGTTAGTAAATCAAAAGTGTGATGTATTGTAGTGTTATCATAAGTACAGGCTATTTTTCTATAAACTGTGGAAGTGAACCAAATACCACATGCATAGAGCTCCATCTTAAATTAAGAGGAGCTAGAGAAGTGATTCTCCTAACTAAATACTATCCAGTGCACACGTCTACATTTAGTCTAATCATCTGTTCACCTGAACCAGCATAAAAAGCAGCAACATTGAAATCTAGCACTTGGATACTGCTTTATTTTAGTGGGCTTAAAACATTTTGGGTGTACTGTGGGTAGGGGAAAACCAGATGTATTAGAAGACATTCTTGTAAGAAGACATTCACTGCTTTGCTTGGAGGTCACTGTCTAAGAAGAGGTTGAAAAATGGTTGTCATTTAATGGACGGTCAAGAACTCCTGTGAATATTTGGTCAATCTTCTGCTTGCATGGCTGATATCCTTTGTGCATTCAAGGGAGGAGCTGTCACTGAATATGGACTTTGATTGTGCCTAATGTAAAATGACACTAATTACACTTTTTTAGCTTAGCAGTAGGTTTCCATAGAATCATAGAATGGTTTAGGTTGGAAGAGACCTTAAAGATCATCTAGTTCCAAGCCCCCTGCCATGGGCAAGGACACCTCCCTCTAGACCAGGTTGCTCAAAGCCCCATCCAGCCTGGCCTTGAACACCTCCAGGGATGGGAACTCCACAACTTCCCTGGGCAACCTGTTTCAGTGCCTCACGACACTCATAGTGAAAAATTTCTTCCTGAGATCTACTCTAGATCTACCGTTTTCCAGTTTGAAGCCATTACCCCTCCTCCTATCTCTACATGCCCTTGTAAAAAGTCCCTCTCCAGCTTTCTTGTAGGCCCCATTTCGGATACTGGAAGGCTGCTATAAGGTCTCCCTGGAGCCTTCTCTTTTAAAATTAAAAACATTTCTTAAATCTCTTTCTAAACTATAATTTGCTGTAATTACTGTGTATAAGGAATTCATAGAGAAAAACGATAAAATCGGAGAGCAGATTTAAAAATTGGTTAAAATAATCCCTTACTTTTTTGAGTAAACTGCTTTCTTCTTTAATGACATCTGTTTAGAAATGAATTTAACAACTAGTGAGATAGATACCTAGGTGGGCTGCTAGGATTAAGAACGGGTTTCTAAATTTACTACACAAATCCTTTTATGCTTCCTTTAACACAGGCTTCCAGTAGGACCCATGAAGGATGTTTTAACAATTTGAGCTAATCATAGTGAACTATTCCCACAGAGTATAAAAAAACAGCTATGACAACAATTATTTTTGTGTAATTAACCTTTGAAGCGACTGTTTGATGTATTCTCTTTTAGGACTTCTAAATCTGCAACTATTAAAGCTTGTTGAGATAGAACTGAAAAGAAAATAGTAAAAAAATACTGTGGTAATAATAATTAATTTCTTTTGTGAATTACTATTTTAACAGTACCTCCTGAAAGTCAATGAAATCAAGATTAAAAAAGGAGTGGACTTGCTTCAGAACTTGATCAAGTATTTTCATGCTCAGTGCAAGTATGTTTTAGTTTTCTTTATGTCAACACAGTAACTGGAGCAATGTTTTGTTTTAAACTTTTGACGTCATCATAACACTTTTCTAGATTTTTCAAAAGAAATCTGATTCAACTATTCTCACTGAAGTTTTTTGACAAATTGCTGTTGTCATAGGTTAGTCATTGCTTTTGTTACTGTATTCTGAAACATGTAACGAGATTGAGCTAGTCCCATAGGATATAATTGTCTGTTCCAAAGGAGCGACACACAATAATACGGCATATTTCATAGACTACTTTTGAAACAGAGCTATTAGTTTGGTCTATTAGTTGGTGGTCCATTCATTTTGATGGGCTTTTTTGAGTGTATCTAGCATAGATCTGAATTAATTCTTTGCTCAAGAAAAATAAATTGCATAAGCAGTAGGATAAAACTATATTGAAAGAATCACTCTATTTCTAATTAATTAGGGGACTCGCTAATAAAATACAAAGCTGTTATTAGTATGATGTACTTTTTTTGATAGTCTTACAGATCAATAATACAGCAATAAAGTTATAGCTTTAAACTTGAAAAAGCCGCTGTTAACCTGTTCAAATCAGTAAGTTTTCATCTTAAAAGACTAGTCTGCATCTGTCTAGGTTTTTTCCCTATATAGCTCTGTTGCTGTTAAAAATCAATTTCACTTGTACTGACATTCATCTGCTCTGTCCATTTAATAAGATTTCAACAACATAAATGCTGTGTTGTGTTGTCACTTTCCTGTCTGCTTCCCAGAGTGAAAATATTTTCTGTTGCAAATGATGGAGCAATTTTTAATCAAATGTGTGTGTAGTTGTGGTTTCTTTAAATTTTTTTTTAAATCTCACTTCTTTTTTTTAAGAGTTGGAATACCTGGCATACATAACATTACTGTGCCAATACAAAAATATGTATGATACAGTAATCTGTAACATATGTAGTTTGCATATAGGCCATAATTAATGCTTGGGAAATAAAGGGGTTTTCCTTCAGTAGGAAGATTGCATCAGACATGAAATTATTTGGCTTCATGAAGTCACAGTTATTTTATATCTAATAGAACTTTTGCCATTCTACAAATGAGTCTTGCTTGTTCTGGGCCTTCAAAAAGTGGAACGAGAACCTGTATTTCAGATGAGAATGAGGAAAACTTATGTGACAGTGGATTGTGGCAGTTCTGCATTTAATTGGGGATTTTGCATGTTAGAATAAGCTATGATGGAAATAAAGAGGTGGATCAGTCAAAGACGCATAAAAAATAAATGTTTAATGTTTTGAAGTTTATGCCATGACATAATAATATGCACGTCTTCCTTTGGCAACTTTTAAAACAGAAAATACAAAGTAAAGTTTAATAACAGTGTGCTTTTTGTTTTTCTTTTTAAGTTTCTTTCAGGATGGGTTAAAAGCAGTTGAAAGTCTCAAGCCTTCAATTGAGACACTCTCGACAGACCTTTACACAGTAAGTAGCAACCTGTCACATTTGTGATGTAAACTCAGGGTTTTTTACAGTAAAACTCTGATTGTTTTGGTTCAGGTTGGCTGATTTTTAGTAGTTGGCATTTTAAGTCTTTGAGTAGATTTTTGAGTAAAATTTTGTTTTAATATCATATCCAGAAGCCTTAGTTTCAGTTCAGGACCCCACTATGTAAAAATGGTAGGAAAACAGCCTTTGCTCTAAAATGTTTACTGACTAAGTGGAAGATAACATGGTTTCAAATTGAACACAAGAAAGCAATAACAGTGTGAGGCAATATCAAAGACTTAATCCAGCAACATCCTAGCCATTATCAAGTTTTCTGAAGATATAAAGGAAAATAAACTCGTCACATTATCTTTTCTCTCTGTGTTTTCATTCTTGCCGAACATTTCTCAGAAAAATGAACCAATTAAGTAGCAAGTTTGGAAGAACTGCATTGAAAGAAAACAATAATGTTATTTTTAACCTGTGTTTTTCTTCATTCAAGATTAAACAAGCACAAGATGAGGAAAGAAGACAATTGACACAGCTTAGAGACATTCTAAAATCAGCGCTCCAGGTTGATCAGAAAGAGGTGAGTATATAAGGTGGTTTAACTTTGGAGTACCCATTTTAATTGCTTCTAATGTAACGTTAGTATTTAGTTATTTTAACTTTTGTCAGCCATCTAATTTCTTATGTTTATTCATCTTTGTTTTAATGCTGTTATTGAATCTTTCTGACAAAGACAGGGTTTTTTTAAATGAATTCCCACTAAAAATGTGAGACTTACTGCAAAATATTTCTTTTTATGAGCAATATTGCAAAATACTTAAGATGGTGCACTGTCTGTGAACTAACAGACAATGGTATCCATGTTGCTCAAACTGAGAGTGGAAGAACTTTGGCAGTATCAAGGAGACCCTGTTAGTACAATCTGATGTCACAGTAATATTCCAAACTGTATCAAGGCCATGTAAAACTGAACTTCAAATCCCAAAACACCTCTTGTCATCATCTGAAAAAATGACAATTAAGTTTGCTACTCTTCTGCAGGGTGCCAATCTTCAAACATGCAAGGGCTGGGTCAGTTTGGCAGTCTAACAAATAAGCATTTTTTGAGTTTTGGTTATGATTGCCATTAGATTTAAAGAATTAGTTTAAAGAATAGTTTTGTTTGGCAAACTCTGATCTGGAAGCGACCATCTTTTGTATAATCTAATCCTAAATATTGGGTCTACTTTTATTTCAGATTGCTAGTGCTTCCTCTTCAGATAAATAAATGCCAGCCAGCTTCCTTTGTGTGGCTGCTGGGCCGTGAGTAAGTGATGAATGAACTCCCTCCCCCCTTTTCAGAGTCTCTTTCTGAGAGGGATCACAATGAAATAGTTTAGTCTGCAGAGCTTAGACTTCCTTGATCTTTTCCGGTGTTACTTTCATCTTCCCATAAAGGTTATGGTGACTCCTAGCTCTTATCGGTGGCCAGATGATGCTTGTTGAGCAAGCTAATCTAGTGAAAGTTGTTCCTGCCCATGGCCTGGGAGTTGGACTAGATGGGCTTTAAAGGTCCTTTCCAACCCAGACCATTCTGTGAGCCTATGCCTTGCTGATAGGCGTTCAAACAGTCTTAAATGCTCTTCACTTTGAGGTGCTGTTGAAACCAGGTGAAGTTTGCGATAGTGACTGTTGTGTATGAAGTTCCATACAGCTTGCAGGCACTTCTTTAGGTCTCACCAAGGGGTGCATTTGCTACAAACTTCCAAATTTGAGCTTTGGAATAAAAGACAGGTGATCCTAGTGGAAATAGTGACTACTTTGGATTCACCATTGATTGCCCACTCTCAATAAGGAGTCTTTGCTGTTTAGAGTGTGCTAGCAGGCTTCCCATTTTAGTCAGCTCTTTCTTCAAGAGAGATAATAGAAGCAGTTGGGTTTCATGGCTGCTGGCAATGTTGCTTCTCTATGTTTACCTGTTTATCAGCGATACTGATATTAAATGTATATGGAAGATGTGGTGAGCGCACATCTTTTCACAGACTGAAAAATGTCATAATACACATAAATTTATTACTTGTACTGGTTTTGTTGCATTTAAAAATACAAGTGTAAAAAGTGTTTTTAAAAAATTCATTATTTGTTCTGCAAATTTAGATATAGATACTTACCTGCAGAATATAAGAAGTATACTATAATTATTTTTAAAGTTTTTTGAAGACATCAATTAATCAGTGGGATGCCAGACAATCCCGGTATAATTTACTGTACGACCCACTAATATTATTCTTGTTGCACTGTAATTTCCTTTACTATAACTAATTTCTTTTTCCTTCCTGAAATGCATTTACATTTTGTGACCGAAGTCTAGGAGAGTAAGTGTTACTATGTTTTAATGAAAATAGTTGGCATGATTTCCATTCAGATTTCAAGAAACTGGATTTTTCCTCTGAGCTTTTTTCTGTTGGTATGAGAAGACTGGTTCTTTTTTCCTTTTCCGTTTGTTATATTACCAACAAAAACCCCAACCCAACAAAAACCAAAAACAACAAAGTCGTTTGCTCTTGGGAAAGAAAATTGTCCTAAGACAAATTGGTGATTTCCTTTTCACTGTCTTTTGGGAATGAAATCCAGTTGCTTGATTTGATGTTCTTGCAAGATTTTGAAGATATATGTATTTTTTTAATTAAAATGAACTTCATGTATGAAATAATAGAATGTTGACACATATTGTTTCTGTTGTCTTTAAAAAAAAAAAAAGAAGACACAAACAATCATAATGAAACTTTTTTGTTGTGCCTGTATACATAGTTTCCTCCTGCACAGAACTTCCTCAAACCTGGTTTGTATCAAAACTTTGTTTTGAAACCTCATTGTGTGTACACCCCTGTAATTTTTAATTTTTAAACTTTTATTTTTTGAATTGTAGAGCTCCGACAAGTTTCAGGGTCAACCTGAGTCATATTGCCTCAATTTCTCTTTTTCCTCTGTCCTCTCTGAAGGTGGCCTTACTGTAGCGTTTAGACTTGCTTCTGCTTCTTTTACATGTTTGGTAGAACCTATAATCTATTTAGGCCACTGGAAAATAGGATAAATTTTGTGTTTCTTGACAAAAATTACGGTAGCTGTGCTACAGGAGAGACTGCAGGGGGTTCTGGCAGATACATCTGTGGGAGGCTCTGTGGGGCTGTAATAGATAAGGGATGGATCTCTGAAACCTCCGCTTGGCAACAATCCTGCAAATGCAAGAGAAGCTCAGGCTCACAGAGAGCTGTAAGGGCTTTTTGGCAGCTTTACACGCAGGAATGATCTGGACAGTCTAAAACCCTGCTCCATGGGAGCTGTGGAATGGCTAGCCAAAATTTACTGTGCGTAAGTTAAAAGCACGTTGTATGGAAAGTTCTGTTGTGTCCAAATAGCGGGGCTGATAAATAGGTTTCTAGAATCTCTCTTATCAGTAGCCACAGACCATTTTTACAGAATACTGTTTTCACATTTCTTTCATTTTTAGCTATGGTATTCAACTTGATTTAGAAGTCAGTTGGTCTTTATAAGAAATAATTTTAAACCTCTTCATGGTCAGTGAAGTGAGTCACTATAAACATGCTGCAATGGAATAACTCACTTTTTTTATGTGTGTATCTGCATTTCAAGCGCAGATAAAGTGGACAAAGTTCAGTTTCTTAGGCTTGTGTACTTCAATCTGTTCTCATCTTGTTATGTTGAGGAGATATTTAAAATGACAATACTCTGTGCTAGATAAGCCCTATATCCTGCGGTGATCCATTTCCTCCCATAGGTAACATACATTGTTCCTTCTCCTCCGATGAGGCCATTGAGCCTGACCCGGTTATCTGTGATTTGTACTCCTGTTATGTGCAATATGCAAACCAGAAATAAGGGAAGATCCTTTGGGGGAGCCTGCATATGGAAAAGGCATGCTGAAATTGCCCGGAAGGATGTTGAGTGTGATGGTGATGTGTGGTATGGCATCCCGTCTGTTAGGAGCTAGATCGAAATCATGAACTTGCTTGTCAGAGAGCTGTGGAAAACTATCATCTGGCAATCACCTTGGACACTATTGATTTGGGCACGGCCTGCAATGGGGATTTAAAATTGTAAATCTCCTTATCTTGAGCTTTGCTCCCTTTCATGAAATAGAATTAAATTTTTTAAAGATACTCCTCATAATAATGAATGTGTGGAAATACACGTCAGCTGCAGCAGCTTCCTTTCTGGTTGAAATAAGGCAGGAAGCTCGTATTATTGGCTAGCCAGCTTGGTCACACACAGCAGCTGAGAGTAAACAACAGCTGAAGGGGAGGTAGCCAAAATGCAGCAGAAAATACTCCACAAAAAGCAGCAGCACAGTCTTAAGTAATGGGAATAGTGCTATGGGCAGGTGTCGGAGGTCATCTGGAATCTTATCGTAATTGAGGATGTGGAGAACTGAAATTAATTTCCTGTAAGGCCTCCAGTCTTCTTGGGAATGGAGCTCCCTTACTGAGTAATGGCAGGCAGAGATCAAGGCATGGGTAGGACACAATAGGCATGGTCAGATCAGATTTTCTTCAGAAGTCAGTAAACGTATGCGTGCAGTGGTTCTTAATCAGCGATGAGAGTTCTTTTTTAACCTTGTTCTGCTTTTATGTGGGGCAGCCAGAGTACAAAACCAAATAATTCTGTGTAAACGGGCTGGAGAGGAACAATAAACTGCCTGGTTGCACGGACATTTAAAGTGGTGGTTTTGTACTGCCTTTAAAAGCCTCAGATGAATGTAGCTACCTGATACTGCTTCCTGGGTCACTAGCTGAGAGACAAGGCACTGGGCACAGGTTGCTTCTGGTGAAAAGGAGCACCAAGGAGTCCTGCAGCCTGCCTTGAGCTCAACTCATGGTTCTCAGGACCACTGAACTCGAACACTGTATTCAGGAGGAGCCCGAAATCCTGCAGCTTGCAGGTATGGAGCCCCAGGTGCATTGAACAGGAGTGTAGGTGGTAGCTCTGTCCTTAGCATCGCATTTTGGACCTGTCATGTGTTGCCACTACTTTTTGAGGAGGATCCTGAACAGCTTCGGCTGCATTAGCAGCTTTGGTAGCAGAATGTGCTGCTGGAGCTTGTAAAGGAGCAGCGTTCCATCGGAGCTGACATTCTCTGGGGAAAAGCACAGACCAAGTGTGTTCTTGGTTTTAGTTGGTCTTTTTCCCCTACCTATATCCAGACATGTCTTAGGCTAATAAAGTGTATGAAGCTAATTGTAATTAGAGAGAAACTATCTTAATCTATACTTTCTAGCTCACTCTATATTTTATTTTATCATCTGTACACTCTGAAAACCCAAAACGAAGTATCTTGTGATTGTACTCCTAGTATATCTGAGACATGGAATCTCATCTTTTTAGCAAAATAGATTTTTTTATCAAATTAGTAAGTTTATTTCTTAACAGCTCTTAAGTTTTTGTTTAGAATAGCTCAGTCATTGAAGTGAACTGCTTTCTTTGGGATTTTTTTTCCTTACTATACTTCTGTTATCTGCTATATATAACAGAGATGTATTATGTCCATAGAGCAAAGATAGTAGAAAAGAAAAAAAAAAAAAACCCAAACAAAAACCAGAACCCCAATATTTTACATACTAGTATTGTATGCATTGAAAAGTCCATCCTATCATGTTAATGTTGCTAATATAGCATGACACATCAGATTCCTTGTTATCACATTGTTATTTTTTAGGAAGTTGAAATCTTGCAGCAGTGGGTCCTGCCTCTGTGTAGTTCTGAGAGCAGTGAGAAGGGTTTAGTTAATCCTTGTCACTTCCTGTCCCAGAATTGTACTTTGTTCAAGATAGTTTGGTGTAAATTATTCTTCTTGTGGAAACAGCTATTCAGTTTCCTTGTATGCCCACTGAACTATGTTTCCAGGAGGTCTCTGCTGCTTTTCAGAGAATAACTTGACTCGGTTTCCACAAGGAAAACCACTTTGTCAAATTTCTGTATGTCATTTTTTTACAATGGAAGGGTGCACTAGGAATTACAGGTAATAATCATCTTCAGTGTGTTTGCAGTGTTTGCGTGAGTTGGAAAGCCCACTGCTCAATTAATTTTTGGGTTAAACCCCGCATATACTAAGACCAATAGTAAAGCTAAATAAAAGCAAGTAAGAGGATTTTGGCAGGTGCTGATAATGGCTACTTCTCAAATGGGTTTTGTGCCCTCTGAAAAAAAGAAATGGATCTTGTTCTCTCTCATTGAACGGGAAAAATGTACTTCATTTGACCTGTAGGATTAGACCAGGAAGGAAAGGCTCTGAAACTCATTAATAAGGGGGATATTTTGGTTGAAGGTGTGGAATGCATTAAAAACTTTCCATTCCCTATATTTCAGGATTCTCAGATTCGTCAGAGTACAGCTTACAGTTTACATCAGCCTCAGGGAAACAAGGAACATGGCACTGAACGAAGTGGTAGTCTGTACAAGAAAAGTGATGGGTAAGTACTGCTGGATTCTACGGGAGAAAAAAAAATAAAAATTAGGTCCTAAGAGATGAAGCAATGTAATATTAAATATATTAAAAACTGAGTCACTTTTTTTTTTCTTCCTCTCATTTTAAAACAGAATCAGAAAAGTGTGGCAGAAAAGGAAATGCTCAGTTAAAAATGGTTTTCTTACAATTTCCCATGGTACAGTAAGTATTTGTTTACAGTATTTTATGTACATGGTTGCTAATACAAAAAGGCAAGCTATGCTGGTCTATATTTATAATTTGGAAGTAGCTTGATGCAGTGTTTTGAATATGATGGATACATTTTTTTTAAGGCAGTCTTTCAGAAATATATCAAGATATGCACAGTATCTAAAAATACAACTGTTTTAATGCTCATGACTGTTAATGGGAAAAAAAATGGCTTTTTTTAATGACTTATTCATGTAAATTGTTCATATTTTACCAGACTATCTAAAAATACAAATTCTAACTTTGTTTTTTTGGAAAGTTATGGTTGGGCATTAAGCCATCTTTTCTATATTGGTTAAAACACTTTTTGTATTTACAAGACAAACTGAATCTCTTCTCTCCCCCAGATTTGCTGCTATGTGGTAATCTGTTAGGAAGGTGGCTTTCCCGGGGAGTAACTGTTGGGGAAAATCAACTCTGAAGGCAGTTTCTACCAGAATGACAAGAGATAGGGAGTTAGAAGACCCTCTTTCTTTGCTACCAATATTTTAAACATATTAACAAACTTTTAATATTTATACTTAAAGTTGTAAAACTTGATACTTTCTTACTTTGGACCTTTTACGCTTGGCTTTGGACTCAGCTGGTTTTGCTTTCCCGTAACTTTTCTCCTTTTATATTGCTTTCTCAAAACTTTTAAGGAAGTTTCTTAAGGCAAAAATCAACTCAGTGACAGTATTTCCCATTCTTGGTCTAATAAACAGTCCTGTTTCTTGATCCTGTTATGAACTGTTCTGTTCTTCATCCTGTTATGTGTGTTGCTATGGCTACAAGTTGACCCTGGCAGCAAAAATGAATCAATCTCTCATTTGTGCATCTCACCACAAGCTGTTGCCTTCTGAGTAGACCACCAGGATCTAAAGAAGGGTGCAAAACCAGACCTGCAAAGTAAAGTCATTACTGTGGCTTTGGAATTGTCCATCAGTTTATCCGTGTTCTCATTTGAGTGCGTATGAGTGCGTCTTTGTCAGAGAAAAGTCTAGAAGTGTTTCTATGCTGGTGTCTCCGTGTGCCGTAAATGCGCTTGGCATTGGACATGCTGTAGTGGTACCAGTAGGGGTGTAGCTAGGGCAGCTCAGAGCTGGCAGAGGCTACAAAATCCACTTGTAGAGCAGAATTTTAAAACTTTAACATGCGAGTACAGTTAGTGAGTCTATCAAGATACTGTTCTTCTCTTTTTATAAGCTGTCTACCAGATGGTCTAACATTTTTAGAAGCAGCAAGTTCCCACTGAAATCAGTGGAGCTGTAGCTGGAAATCAGTTGCTAAGGTAGATACTTTAATGTGAGTTTAGGTAAGTGGTTTTCACAGGTTTGGTCTCGATCTTTTTATATTACAAAATTAAAAGAGTACCTTTTTGTTTTAAAATACAAAAAAAAAAGTATTTTTACTTATTTGCTCACTTTCCCCTTATGTATTGATGGCAATTTTGTGTAAAAAACATTAATGCTTGAAAATTGAAATGGGGAGAATCAATTTCTGTTTGTTAAGAATTTTCTGGACTGCTCTGAATGTCTTCTGAGACTTCTGAAGCAACAGCATTGATTTCCAAGTTTTCTCAGGGTTGATGTCTCCGGGTCTCTAAAATATGATGTGTCATTCTGTCTTCCCAGCTGTTCATCAAAATGAATCAGAAAATCTCTCAGAAATTTAGTTGTCAGTTTTGTTTGCTTCATCAAATACAAATGCGTAAATACTTTTCCTTTAAAGGCTTAAGTATTCTTCCTCGATTTCTGTTCTTTGGTCATGTAGCCTGTCATTATGAGGGACTATTTTTTCAGTTAGATCTTCAGGCACTTGCAGATGCTGTATTCTGACTTAAACTTGCCTGCCAAGTGCTCTCCTGATATGGAAGGGGAGAACATGGTTGGTTCTCTGTCAGTCACCCAGCTGTAATGCTGAATACATGTGTGTGCTTTGACATCTGTGCCGAAGTTATACTTTTAGACAACTAAAAGCTTCAAAGAAATTAGCATTCATAGAGCAACATGCAAGGTAATGGTTGACGGAAAAACAGACACTGCTCCTTTGTGTAATTATTAGCAGTTGAAAATTTTCTGACACCTACCTGACTGCAGTTTAGTGCACATGGATGAAAAAACAATGATAGAAGCAGATTGAACCACGTAAATGGGAATTCCTAAGTGGGTTCTGGATCAAGAATTCACAAGGGAAAAACTGGCATTTGAGTAACCTCAGATTCCTCAAAGTTGATTTGCGTTTAAAGAGCTTAAACGGAATTTTCTGGTTGTCTGTATAAAAGGAATATGAAAGACTCATTATCAAGGAATTTTTTTTTCTTGTTCTTTCTTTACTGCTGGAAACTTTAATCTACCATTATGATTAACAGGACAATCTGAAGGCAAAAGAATCAGATTTAATCTTTTGATTCTTAAGTAAATCACTGTGATATCCAGAAAAAATGCACGATGAAATCAGCCAAGCAGTTTGTTAAGTAAGTGGACACATTTGCTCATGCCTTTCGTAAAAATCAGCTCTGTATCGTCGCACCCCTTGGTATTGTCGCAGGCCTAACCGTGCGATTCCTACACTTACTGTTTGTGGCCAGAACAGATTATCGGTCAGTTTTGGTGGATGGAGGGTTACTGTTTCTGCAGGAAGGAGCGCGAGTTGATGCTGAAGTCTGCATGCTTGCCATGAAAGGTGGCAGCACATCTTTTCAGGATATTGGTGTGTTAACATGGGTGTCCAAAAATTCAGCAGTAGTCTGAAATGTAGTTGTCTAATCAGAGACTCAAGCAGGAAAATGAAGTTCAGAGGTTTCAAATAAAAAATGTAATAATAACAGTTACACAGTTGTTACCGTTTTCTACTTCTAGTGTCTCCTAATCCTGCCAAATGTCCGGACCCACCTGCAACCTAGTGTGGCTAAGGGATTTTTACAGCAGTGCCTCCCTTTGTCTTGTGGCTCTCACTTCTCCCCAGGCAGCATCCCCCATGTGATGGAAGCGTGTTGTCCGCCAAGTAACGTGTCGGGGAGGTGGGTGGGGAGAAGCTGGTGTTTGGCTACAGGATAGAAACATGAATGTGGTGGTATCGACCATGTGCAAGGATGTCAGGGTGTTTTAATACCCTTGTTAATACTGACTTCAGGTTGGGAGGTCCTCAGTTAAAAGCCTTGGAATATGTTTGGATTCCAAGATTAGCACACGGGCCCAGGATATGTTTTAGGTTGCTGCAGCCATTTCTTTAAGTTCTCATACCCTGATACAGACTTCTTATGCTGCATTCTCCTATCCAGAGGCATGAGTTCTTTGTATATGGGTCCTTCAGACCTCTCTGAAGCATTTTAGTGGATCCATTTACAGCTTCATATTTCATAAGTTACAGAAAACTAGTTAGGTCCTGAATGTGCTTCAGATCCAAAGTCCCAGAGCAAGTGGATTCTTTCTTAACCTGAATTTACTTGCGTTTTTACATTCTCCTAGAGCCTGTGAAAAAGGTGCATATGAGTTGCCCAGTGGCTTTTTTATCGAATACTTCTATTTTGATTTTTGCTTGCTTTATTTTAGATTTTCACTTTAGGCAGCTTCTGGACACTTCTTGGACAAACAGTTACATTAAAAATGTAAACAGTGGGAACTTTAGTGTGGTGGATGTTAAGTATATTTAAATATAACCAAGAAAATGGGCCCAAGCTGGCATTTTCAAGATGTTTTCTCATATGCTTCTAGTTACAAAGAAGTCTTGCTGTTGATAGGCTAAAATAATGAAAACTGTATGCACTTTTACGACTAAAAGGAATGTCTGGAATTTGAAAAGCTATTTACTAGCAGAGAAGACAATGTGGTTGTCAATTAATTATCATCTTGCTGTGTCCAAAAACTCTCTTGGGTACAATTTTTTTTTTTTTTTCACATTGCCCAGCAAGTGACATGCAGGTTTCTTGTTTCAAAGCATCACATGACTGTGTTATGTCTGCTGCTTATGTTGGGCAAAGCGTGAGCATACTGTTTTTCGAGGACTCTATGCTCCTTTTTTTCTTTTTTATTTTTTTTTTTCCCTTCCCGTAAACAGGAAAAAAAAAGTAATTGTTTCCCTTCTTATGTTTCTCTGTGGTTTTGATTTTTTTACTGGTCTTCAGATATAGTGATGATGTTGTTCTATTTTGACCAGCTACATTGTTTTATCACATCGTTTCAAGGAAATCGGTACTCTTCAGACTTGTTCTCTCTTCTTTTTTTGAATGAAATGTTTTCATCAATAAATTTAGAAGGGATTGAGAAGATCTACATTTCTTATTCATTGCAAGTTAATTACATTATGTGGTAGTTCAGCTTCATTTGGTAATAGTTCTTGTTTACATGATTAATTCTTGTTTTGCATCTTGATAGACTAAAATTTTTAGAATGGAACAGTAAGTGTGGTAATGTGTTTATGTATATTGCTGTCTTTATAATAGTACTTTCCTAGTGATTTAAACAAATTATTATTTTGCTATTATTATTGTCTAGAGCTAGTGCCTCTCTTGTTAAATCTGTTTTCCGATTTAATTATTCTAAAAGAGTGAAAGTTATCCATTGTAGCAAGTGCAAGCCATTCCTCAAGTCAAGGTTGCAAACATGCAGTCTTTCTAGGTCCTGCCTCAGGTCTGTAGGACAAGGAAAGAAGTGACAATTAAAGTGATTTTTTTACCCCTCTTCCCTTTCAAAATTCTAGTGTCTATCCAGTTATTAGTGAACAAAATACCCAAATAGAGGAAAAAGTTGTTTACAAATGCATGCAAAAGTAGTTTACATGATGCAGAAGAAAACATATTTCAAAACCTGGATGTCTTAAAAATTAAAGTAACAGCTATTTGTCAGGTCTTTTTGGCCAGTGGGATGTTTTTGGACTGCAGGGCTCAGTCAATATAACTATACTAAAATGTGTATGCTTTATCTTCAAATAGGCTAACCGACCTCCGGCAAAGCTCAATCTGTTAACCTGCCAAGTGAAAACAAACCCAGAGGAGAAAAAATGTTTTGACCTCATATCACGTAGGTTTGTTGTTTAGGTCTTTTTACTTGCAGCTGTTATCAGAGGGTTTTGCATTATTTCTGTAGATGTGTCAATAATCCACTTAAATATTTTCACAATTGTAGAATGCTTCTTTTATAAAGTGCCTTTCCTATGACAATTTACCCTTTCACTTATTTTTGCGTAATACAACTAGCTGAACATGTTTCTTTGGAAAACAACTTGTTTTTAAAGCTTTATTTACTCCTTCATTCTGTATCATTTTGTGCTGCTTTACAGTAGAGTAACAATATTTTTTCCTGTGACATCACTCTTTATATTGAAAATGTCATAGCTGATTATCTTGGAATGTTATGATTTTTGTGCAAGATCAAAAGAAGCTTTTAAACCATGACAAAACTTCTTAAAATTTAAGCATAGTGGTTGCTGTGTGGCTGAAGAAAAGACTGAAAAAGTTTTTAGTTTTATTATCTCATAAGAAAGGTGAGATAAAGAGTCCACATGTTAAAAACACCAAAATTGAATAATTTTGGGAACTAAATGGGATGGTACGAAATCAAGTAGTAGAATGTTTCCTTTGTTTTCTCACTGGGACATTTTAGTATTCTATTTATGGACTCAATAAAAATACATCACTAAAATATATATCTCAAATTATTTGAGGAGAAGAATATAAATCTATTCCTCATCTGTTCCTTTGTCAGAGCATAAATTTCTTTTCTGTTTGTAAATGTAAGATATGCTCCTTACTCATGTGCAATATACAGCTTTTCCATTTCTGCACAAACAAGTGGTCTTTCCTGTTTACTTTGCACTTTCTTTGTTGTTTACCATGTCATATTTTGCCTAATATCAGCTTATCACATTATCATTATTTTTCAAACTTCAGGAATTTTTAGCCCAGAATGTCCTTTTGCTAGTAGCTTTACCTCTGTCCTCCTCATCAACTATTCTAACTCCAACTCAATCACCAATCTGTATCATGTATCATTTGTTTTATAAACTCAAAATGCAGTATGCTTTTTTCTTTAATAGTACACTGATGTCAATGCTTAGAATTATGAAAGTGGTAGTAAATTGAAATTTTTAGGCTTGATATAATTGAAACAGCTCATTCTGATTGTAGTTTGGACTTTGTGTCTGGCAAATTTGTTTTGCCGTTTTTGATTACTGTGGATTTAAGAGCTCGTTTAGAAACTTCAAATCTTTCTTATATACACAAATAAACTCAAATATGGAGTCTATATTTTACTCATGCACTCTGGCCAGCAAAACTTAAGACTTGTGATTCCTGAGGTTGTATCTAGAACATGGAGAAATTACTGTGCTCTTGCTTATGGGATAGAAGAACAGCACTGAAGAAAACAGTTTCTGTTTAAAGAACAACAAGCCACCTTATGTAGACACGGGTGTAAACATAGATGAACTGTAGGTATTAAGAGTGAAACTTGCTAGATAGACTTTTTGCCTATCGACAGTCCAGTGATGATACTGGAAACCTCAGGAGTCGTACATCAATAAATTTTAGATTTTTCTGAGACGCTTGTGCAAAATCAGTTTTTCAATTTTTTTTAATCTGTATGTGAATTATTTATTGTGCAGATGACAGGACATACCACTTTCAAGCAGAGGATGAACAGGAGTGTCAAATGTGAGTTACTTTGCTAATTTTATTTTTGATACTGGTGTTCAACTGAGACGTTACCTTGAACTGTAGAAGTGCTGAAACATTTAATAGCAAAATATTACTGCCATTTTAGATGGACATCTGTGCTACAAAACAGCAAAGAGGAAGCTTTAAATAATGCATTCAAAGGAGATGATAACACAGGAGAAAATAATATTGTCCAGGAACTGACAAAAGAAATTATATCTGAAGTCCAAAGGATGACTGGAAATGATGTGTGTTGTGACTGTGGAGCACAAGGTGACTCAATTAAACATATTTCTAATTGGTAAAAATTCTATGTCTCATGAGAGTATTTAAGCTGATGTTTTATGCTTTCACTTTTACTCCTTATCTCACAAAAGATTATAGACATAGTAGAATACACTAACAATTTAATTGCAGTATATTAGTAAGATTGATTTGCTATATGCCTATTGTCAGTGGGGAGAAGCTTATTTTTCTCCCGTGTATTTTGCTAATTGTAACTTTTGCTTGTATATATCAATTGAACATATTTTATTAGCCCATATTTTATGTAAGATTTAGGTAAAACTAGACAGCAGTAAGATACTTCAAGCATTTTCCTAATATACCTTCTTTTTTTTTTCCACTTTTAAATTTGACTTTGAGGGTGAGACAGGGAATGTGTCTAAGACTGTGCTCATTTGGAAAAGAACACACCTGCTGACTATGGTTTGCAGCGCTGGTTTTGTTGATCGATGATTTTCTACTTTAATCCTTTTCAAATTATTTTTTGAAATCCTGCTGTTTCCTGTGTTTTTTTATATTACAGACACACCGCAGGACTTAGGGGGCTTTTTATCTGAAGCTGTAGCTGAAAACATAAAGTATGAAGCTGTATGCACTTTATAAATCAATAGTAACTTCCAGCAATAGATACTGTATAAAACTATGGGAAGAGTCAATCCTGGTGTCTTTAAAGGAGAACATTCTAAATAGCTACTATGAAACCTTTATCAAATAAATTAATTTCTAAGCTGTCTAAATCTTCAGAAATTAATTATTTGTCTGGAAGTTGAGGGAATGTTATAGCAAGAATGCAAAACACCAGGAGAAAAGACAAGCAAGGCTAATGAGAGGAGAGGGATCTTAGTATCTTTGAAATAGTTGAGTGAGAATCCATTGTATAGAATCACAGAATCACTTGGGTTGGAAGAGACCTTCAAGATCAAGTCCAACCATAAACCTATGCCAAAACCACCCCTAACCCACGTCCCTCAGCACCACGTCTGCTCGTCTTTTAAATACCTCCAGGAATGGCAAGTCCACCACTTCCCTGGGCAGTGTTCCAGTGCTTGATAACCCTTTCCATAAAGAAGTTTTTCCTAATATCCAACCTAAACCTCCCCTGACGCAACTTGAGGCCATTTCCTCTTGTCCTATCGCTTGTTACTTGGGAGAAGAGATTGACCCCCACCTCTCTACACCCTCCTCTCAGGTAGTTGTAGAAAGTGATAAGGTCTCCCCTCAACCTTCTCTTCTCCAGGCTAAACAATCCCAACTCTCTCAGCCGCTCCTCATAAGACTTGTTCTCCAGATCCCTCACCAGCTTTGTTGCCCTTCTCTGGACACGCTCCAGCTCCTCAATGTCTCTCCTGTGCTGTGGTGCCGTGTGGTGCTGTGTGTAGACTTCAGAATCACTGCTGCTTCACTTAGTCTAAAGTCTATACATGGAATAAAATAAAAAACCCCAACCTGTAGGCATTGTTATTTCAGTTTGAACTGCACCTATATACCTCCAACTGAGAATGTGCCGTTATATTGGTGGTGGAAAAATGCGGTTTCTGAAAACCACATGGAGAATGGCAAACTAGACTGTTTGAGCAGGTCCCTTGGAGAGCCATGTCCTTTACAAAAATAAAATAATAAAAAAAAAATCTTCACTTCTTTCACCATTAAAAAATCCTAGTTTGTATTTCCCAATAGAGTTAATATGAAGACATAAATTAAAAAGCTGATAATTCTTGAATTCATATACAGGAATCTTATTTATTTTACAGAATTTCCTTTTTGTATACTACATTTTCCAAAAGGAAATAATTACCTGAATAAATTTTATTTCTGTGGGTGCTTTCTGTTTCAGATCCTACCTGGCTTTCAACAAATTTGGGAATTCTAACTTGCATCGAATGCTCAGGAATCCACAGAGAACTTGGTGTTCACTATTCCAGAATGCAATCACTTACATTAGATGTGCTGGGAACATCTGAACTTTTGGTAATCAAATTGCTTTAATTAATTTAAAAATAGCACTATGAAGTAGTCCAGCACAAGTGTATTTTTGTCACTGTAATGATATGTTGTTCCAGTCTTGAAAGGTGCCTCTGTATAAACATAATTTAAGAAAGCTTAATTCTTCAAGTTTAAGGGAGCCTCCTGGAACATACTGTCTTACTGTAAACTTTGCCTGATCTTAGAATCCAAATTAGTCCAGGCTTCATGTTTTTTGTGTTTCCAAATCTTTTTACCCCTGGTTGCTTTTTAAAAGAACACAGCTGTTTGACACATAAATGTGCCTCTCAGATTAAAAATTGAAGGACTTCACAAATATTTGTGCCATTAATTATTTAGCATTATTTTAGAAGAGAGCTTTAATCCTCAAAGGAAGAAAATGTATCCAGCTTTACTACACAAAGAGATTACCAGATATCAGCTGCTCTGTGACAGTTCATATGTGTGTTCTTACCCAGCACAAAGTATTTTGCATTTATTGTATGAACTGGTATCTTGATGCATTATTCTGCAGTTACTTCCTTGTGTATTAAATCACAGCTGAAAATTGACATCCAAAAAGGTACCTAATCTGTTCATGACCACTGATGTAGTAGCAGAACGAGGAATCGGAAACAAAAAGTCCCAACTCCCATTTTCTCTTGTCCTCCCACTAGTATGTGCGTGGCCGATAACTTGAATATGTTTATTAAGTGAATTGTGGGTTATTTTGGTTTTTTTAACAGCTTGCAAAGAATATTGGGAACGCTGGGTTTAATGACATTATGGAATTCTGTCTGCCAGTTGATGAGATGGTCAAACCTAATCCAAGCAGTGATATGTAAGTAAAGAGCCAGTACTTCTGAAAAAGGCAGGCATTTAATTTAATATTGCTAATGGGTTGTGCCATTATGGCTTGCACCAGCAGGACGTGGAAGATGTATAATATCTCCTATATAGCCTTATAGCTCTAAAGCTTTGCATGTCTGTTGTATTGAACTTTATCTGATTGCACCTTCCCTAATAGTAAGGATTATTTTACAAGCTCTCTGAATCATGATTTGTGGGACAGAAACAAATTAACCTTGACTTGTTGGGAATTTTGAAGACGGGTGCAAAGCAAAAACAAAGCAATTAATTTGGTGCTGCTGAAACACAAAATAGAAATTTGAATAAGGTACACATTTTACCTAAAAGATACTGAATACCTGGTGTATAGAAACTGTACCTATAGGACTTAAGTCTCATGGCTGTAGAATAAAGACAGACCATTTAATTGAATTTGTCGAAAACACTGAACTGTTATGGCAGAGACACAGCAAGGACAGCTGCCCACTTGGCCGAGTACTACTCCAGCATAAAAGAGCTAGCAAACGATGCAGAAACAAATCCAGAAGAATTGGCTTTGGATGAAGCTATTTTACATTATCTGGACTTTCACCATTCTGACAGAAACAGTGTTAAACCATGCAGTTTAAATGATTTTTTACAATCACAATCAATAATACAGAATATGAATATTAACAATTAAACGTAATAATTTTACTGAGTACTAAATCAATAGTATAAGAATACTTCTAAAAAATAATATTTTTTAAAAATCATCTAGTTTGATACATCTGCATATCAAATTTGGTTGTTTTTTTTTAAGGAAATGAAAACCTGAAGACAAACACCTTTTAAAAGCTTTGAAGGAATACTGTCATATGCTTTAGGGAGAAGCTATGGGTTGATCCAATTTGTTATTATTTGGATATTTTTTTTTTCCTTTTGCCCATTATATAGTATCTAGATGATAAAGTATGGCTTTGCTAAATGTCTTCTATGTAACTTTGCATACATTAAGAGCCGGTAAGAAGTTCTGCCTGTGGGACACATGCAAGCTCCTGTCTTACTGTGGTGGGAAGAGGAGTAGTCATTTGTTAGCTGGGTATCAACACCTTTGATCTATATTCTGTACGTAGAGCTGGGTAATCTTGATCTCCACGTCACACCGGAGTTCAGAAGGGAAAAATACATGGTCTGTCTTCATATTGGATATTTGGTACATCTTCTGTAGCTACATTTCATACTGGAAATACGAGACTGTATGTCTTACATGCATATTTAAAAGAAAAATTATCATAATGAATGAGAACTAGTCTTCCTCCGATTTTATTTCAAATGACTTGCATGTATTTATGGAAATTCTAATGTGTATCTTCTGCTAAAAGTTATAGAAGTAAATTATATTCAATTTCAGGAACGCAAGAAAAGATTATATTACTGCCAAGTATATTGAGAGAAAATATGCAAGGAAAAAGCACGCTGACAATGCAGCTAAATTACATGCTCTTTGTGAAGCAGTCAAATCAAGAGACATTCTTGGATTAGTCCAAGTATATGCTGACGGTGTGGATCTCACAGAAAAAATTCCACTGGCCAATGGCCATGTAAGTGTTGTAATTTTTATTAGACAAATTGTTATAAGTGCGATATGCTTTCATTAATTAAGAAGGACTATTTTTTCTTATTTGAAACACTGTTCTGAAGACGTGCCCTTTTGATGATGTAATTTAACAATAACAAAAGAGGGTATTAAATAGTTTAATCTAAAATTGTTTCCAAACACTATCATATTTTAAATGCATTAAAACATTAAACATTACATCATTGGATAATCTATTTGTTTTCAACCCATTTGTTTGTTTACTTTAAAGGAACAAAAGGGAAGCAATAAAAGCCTTCACAAGAGATGTTTTAACGCTAGCATGTCTGAATATTACGTTTGAAATTAAATGTTTTGATTGATCTAATTTTTGTCTTAATAAAATTTCTGCTTCTCTGTAGATCAGAAGAAACAAATGTGTTCTTTTTATTTTATTCTTAGGAACAAGATGAAACAGCACTTCACCTTGCTGTTAGGTCAGTTGACAGAACATCCCTTCATATAGTTGACTTTTTAGTGCAGAACAGGTAAGTGTATGGAAAGCTACTAAAATGATACTGCTTTTATGCCAAGAGATACAAAAACTAAATTAATACAAGTACTAAAACTAATTCTAGTATTTGCGACTGTAATTTTATTCTTTGAAAATCTTGTAATGAGAGAGGTTTGTTAATATAGGGTAGGAGCTAAGTTTAATAATTTTTTTTCTTCTTTCTCGTACTCCAATAGTGGCAATCTAGATAAGCAAACATGTAAAGGTAGCACAGCCCTGCATTACTGCTGTCTGACGGACAACGTTGAGTGCCTCAAACTGCTGCTGAGAGGGAAGGCTTCTATTGAAATAGGTAAAAGGGTAATGTGTACTTCAATTTCATATTTGTCACTGCTTCAGATAAGAAACAGTGAAGGTAGAATAAGTGCATTTTCTCCTCAATCGTTTATCGTAATTCTGTGAATATAATCTTCATTATTAAAAAAATCAATATTCACCGTTTATTTCAAGTTTTAAATTGCTTTATACATTACACTTCTTTTTTTTAAAAAAATCAGATAAGTACCAGGATTTTCAACTGATAGCTTGTTGCTGAGTTATATACTGCCATTTCATGGCTATCATTCCATATATATGGCATGCTGAGTTGGTACTGCTTGTCATGTTCAGAGGGTTGATATGAGGTCAACCTACATATGAAGGAAAGAGATGAATTTTGGAGTGTGTTGGTCTAGTACTTCACTTTGTACTTGAAGGTTTGTCTTTATCTTTAGTAATGAACATGTTTATAGTGACACTTATTATCTAAACTTTCTTTTCTTGCTGTAATATAGCTAATGAATCAGGAGAGACACCACTCGATATAGCTAAACGCTTAAAACATACTCACTGTGAAGAGTTGGTAAGTGTTGCATCTTTCTGTGTGTTTGTACATTTATAAGCCAAATCATGCCTGGATATTGAACAGTTTACGGTTGAATATTCAACGAATATATTCAAGATGCAATAGCTGTACGCTTAGAAATAGTTATATGCTGTTAAGAAGAAAATTAGGTTTCTTTTTAGCTGCTTTGGAAATGCTAAACTCCTTGGAGCCAGGGGATGATTCTGATTGAGCTATTAGTCCCAGATCCACAAGTGTCTGACATCCCTTGAGATCTAATCACTAAAGTACTTTTTATGGGTGAGGGCCATTTTCTTGTTGCCCAGAGAAGTTGTGGATGCCCCATCACTGGAAGTGATCTATATCAGGTTGGATGGGACTTTGAGCAAGGTGATCCAGTAAAAGATGTCCCTCTCCATGGCTGGGGGGGTGGGTGGGTGGACTAGACAGTTCACTAATCCATTTTTCTTGCTTACTAAAAGTAGTGATGGTAGCTAACTTCTGTTCACAAAATCACAGAAAGGGTTGGGTTGGGTTTGTTTGTTTTTAAACATGTTTTAAAATAAGTACTGCACATAACAAAGGTATCAACTATCATCTTTTTTTTCCTTAGCTTACTCAAGCACTGTCTGGAAGATTTAATTCTCATGTTCATGTAGAATATGAATGGCGGTTACTCCATGAAGATCTGGATGAAAGTGACGATGATGTGGATGAAAAGCTGCAGGTTTGTATCAATATGTTCTTATTTTTCTGTACATCTGTGTAAACTTGATGTTCATAGTGATTTCACTAACACTACTTTTTACTATAGGTAGGAAGACACTGCAAAACAGAGTTCTGTAGTAAAATGTAGTAGCTTAAATTTTAGTTCCTTAAATTATAGTTTGTCTTTTCCTCTTCAATATTAAGTATAAAACCTGATGATCAAAGTACGATTAGCCAGATGTGGTTTCTTTTTCTTAATGGAGTCAAAAGTTTGTTTCCATACATCAGGAATATTTAGATCTGCTGACTATGAAGCAGAGCTAACATGAGATAGGAAAATTGCCTTTACAAAGTGAGATACCTCATATTTTTGTAACAGCTCCAGTCAGTGGCTTTAATTTTGGAAAAGTTTATGCATTGGCTTGTCTTCAGTGGAACTAAACTTGTGCATTAAATAAGCCACATCCATTAAAAGCAGAGTAGGGTCTTTATGCTGAATCTTCATATAAAAATATTTTTGTTTTTCTCTCATTTCATACCTGAAATTTCTGGTGGTGTTGTGGTGCTATTGGGTCCAGAGTCACAGAATGGTTGAGGTTGGAGGGGACCTCTGGAGGTCACCTGGTCCAACCCCCTTGCTAAAGCAGGGTCACCTAGAGCCAGTTGCCCAGGACCATGTCCAGATGGCTTTTAAATATCTCTAAAGATGGTCATATTACAAGTATTGCAAAGTATTCCAGTAGCATAGGAACTTCATTGCATTTTCAAAATTTAATTTCCCAATTTGGGGACCAACTTCAAAAAGTATTTAAGCACCTAGACATACAGACAGGGAATAAAATACCATCTTTTCATATCTGAAAAACACTTAAAATGGTTTGGATTTCTAGGGGACAGTAATTTGAAATTATGTATAGGCTCCTAAATGCTAATGACAGTATCAAACTTTCAAAACCTCAAGTATTCCTTATAAATATTGAACACCTGGTTTTGGGTGTTTTGTGTGTGCGGTGTTATGCTTGCTTATGCCTTTCCTGCTTCCTTTAAAAGTGAAAGGAATACAGAGCAGGCTTTATGTTAGTTAATCTTCAGATGTTAGCACAACCTTTTTTTCTCTTGAAAGTAGCTAACAAAACCCTCTTTTTCCTCTGGGAAATGAAGTTTGACTCTTTTCTTCCTACAAGTTTTAGCATTTTAATAGTTCTCTTGCAAAGTCCCCCATCTCAGCTAGGGTATGTCTTGCTAATACTTAATTAATAATGTAAAACCAAATCTTGTGTGTTGGGTTTTTCTTTCACTTCAGAGATATTAAAACCTGATAGTCATGGGTTCATTTTCTTTGCCTTCACAGAATATCTTTAAAAATGCTAGGCCATCAGACCATTGAATTGGCTTAATGTTTTGGAGACCAGTTTTGAGATCAATAAGTTTCCTCTGTTGCAAAGTACCATTTTTGCAAGATCTTGTCTGCATAGAATTCTTTTCCTCATGTCCTGTCTTTTTAGTCCAAGGTAGCTACTACCTCTGGGGCTTGACTTGAACTAGAGTTAGCAACAAAGAGCAAATAATGTGTCACGAGCCATCCCTTTCAAAGCTCAATTGTTACCTTCTGAGAATTTTCTCAAGATTTTTCTTGAGAATTTTGGTATCTGTGCAAGAATCCAGAATCTGTAAGCTTCTAAATCCAGTTCTTCTGGGTGAGCTTTCATATTATATCCCAGTATTTATGTATTCCTATATATTGTATCACCATCCAGATAGTAACAGCATTAATGATGAACTCCTTGATAAAGCAGCTTGAAATTTTCTTTTATGTTTTAGAGATTTAATTTTTTCAAGCGGTAAAACCTTTTGGGTACTTTACAACTAGATATCTAGCAAATCCTTTTCAGGGATGCTCTAAGTTTGTATTTTTGATCTGTTTGTTCCCTCACTTCCTTCATTGTTGCCAGTTGCCTTCTGCAGTTGAACGTTCTCTTTTTGGCTAGTCCTTGAGCTCCACCTCTTACAGGAAGTTATCTGCTACTCAGCAATGAGGCTAAAGTAATGAAACTGCTACTTCACCACCCGCTATTAATAAGCATATACTACAGGGACTTTTGGAAGGAGATTAAGGACTATTAATCACAGACTAGTGTCTGTGACTACATTGAATGCAGCGGTGAATACTGCTGTTGCTTAGGATCACATCAGAGTTCTGTTTATAGATGTCCAGCTATAGGGCTTGTCTCTCTTTCTAGTAAAGCAATTGAATGGATTCTATAATCTTTGTGAGAAAAGGTTATGTCTGAAATAGAAGTTTTTTTAGTCCAGAATTTTTTGTATAAGAGAGCGTCTAACCTAAAAGACGACTAAAGACGATCAACTGGTTTCTTCCATACCCTGGCTCCCTGGTCCTGCCTCATCTTTTACCTCCACTCTGGCACACACTTGTCCCTCTATTGAGCTGTTTCAGTTTGATAAACCAGTGAAAAGCTACATTGACAAAACAAAAAAGAATTTTCTGCTGGTTTGGAAAGCAGAAGCAAGTGTGGGCTAAAACAAATACCAGAACCATGACAGTGGAGAGATCAGGGAATAGAGGGTGTCAGCCAGTGAGGCTGCTAAGCCAAAGTAAAGGTAGAGATTCGTGCGTCTGGCTGTCACGTACATCATTCTGATAAATCTTTGAACTATAATGCTGTGCTATATCATGTCTAAAGGCCCTACATGATCAATCCAGACTAAGCATTGAATATATTCAGAGAAAAATCAATTGCTTATTTGTGGTACCATTGGTGTCAATCTTTATTCTGCCTAAATGCTATTACTATAAATGGTTATTTTAATTTCGTACAGACAGTACATCAGCGACGTGTTCATCTAACACTATTTCTAAAAGCATATTTATGCTCTCTGAGCTGTGGGTTGTTACAAGCTATTCCTGTAACTAGCCACATGAATTTATAACTCCAGCTATTTTAATTATCATTTGATAACAATAATTACTATGCTTGCTGTTGAAACAGGAAAATAATGCTGTGTGCATAGCAAGCAGATGACTTTCTGTAAATCTCAAAGACGGCTAATTAGATCTCATTTGATGATGTGCATGGGATGAGCAATGTTCCATCCCAGCTGCCAATTGAAGTAATCTCCCGAACTTGTCCAGCAATATCAGTGAGCTAAAAAAAGTTCATGACAAGTTTGGGCTCCTAATTTGTTGTAGGCTGAGCTACAGGTATAATACTTAGATGCAATCATTTTGCGTCCGGTTAGATGCGTCCGGTTTTTGAGATCATGATCATCTATTTGGGATCTAGAGCTGCTGAACTTCAGCTGGGGCTTAGGATCTTCAGTTGGTTATTTACTTTTGAAAATACTGCCTGGTATTTTGATGCAGGGAAACTTTACTTGATCCTCTCTGAATATCTTTATTGACTACCCATAGAAGTATATAACAATACAGTATTGTCCTATAGGAGGATACTACAGGAGAAAATGTTAATTGTTTTGAAATGTAATTCACATTTAATATTTTGTTGTTGTTGTTAATGTCCACAGTTACTTTGTCTTGAAGAGGGTGGAATGTAGGTTTTAGATTACATATTAAAAGCAACAAAAATGCATTTTAGAAGCCATTTTTTCTATCTAGAAACTAATAACTTTCTATCAACTAATAAATAAAATTAATACAACTAATGTGGTATTAGTGAATACTTTTGTTACTGTGTTTAAGCAACCCAGTCCCAATCGGAGAGAGGACAGACCTGTCAGCTTCTATCAACTTGGATCAAACCAACTTCAGCCTAATGTAGCATCCTTGGCAAGAGATGCAGCGAACATTGCTAAGGATAAGCAAAGAGGATTTATGCCAAGTATATTACAGAATGAAACATATGGAGCAATACTCAGTGGCAGCCCACCTCCCATTCAGCCTGCAGTACCTGTTACAAGTAGTGCACCTCCTCTACCTCCAAGGAATATTGGCAAAGGTACTAACACCGGAAAATATCATTGTATGCTAGAAGAATGGGCTCATAACATTTTTTATTATTATTATTATTACATTTTTGTGTTTTCTTTTAGTTATTTTGCACAGGTAAGTGTTGGAACAGTGTATTGATGACTTCATTTTATATACTTGAAATGAATCTCAATAGAGTTAAACAATTTATTAAAAGAGGGGCTGCAGTGAATTTAGTTCAGCAATTTTTTTTTCTTGTTGTATTCCATCTTTTCATACTTCAGTTTCTTGAAGATGTCATTGCCAGAGTTCAATTTAAATGTACAATTTGAATAGTGTTTGGCTGCTGTGGTGGTTTAAGACCATGGTTTAAGACCTGGGAGAACAGAGAGTTTATGCAGAAAAAGAGAGATTTTAACCTTGCAAAGTCTTCTCTTTATAAATAGAGGCTTCAAGGTTGTTGAAATAAAAGTGTGTCATGATGTGGAGAACTGGATGATTTAGAGAACTTGTAGCTGACTGAAAATGTACCTGCCAGTTACTGGTTATACCCTGATGTGCAGAACAAAAAAATGTATATGTCTAATCCTGATTCAGAAGGCTTTTGTGCTTGCAAAATCTACCATTAAAGCTGATGCTGTGAACTTCATCCTTACCTTCATATATAGTCTGTTTGGATCATATTAAAGAAGTGTGGAGAAACTGGTATCAGTCCTCCTTGTACAGTACATTTTTGGTGTGTTTCATTGTTTTAATACCTTTATTAATCCAGCAGCTTTCATAGATGCTAAATTTATGTAAAGTTCAATTCAAGAAAAAAGACCAAACACATGATTTTTTACAGTGCTGTAATTCAGACTCTGTAAGGGGAGATAGGAGCGGGGAATGTTCTGGGCATATGTGAGTGGATTTGCCTTTGGGAGCACTGTGCAGAGGTCAGCATGCAAGACTCCATACACCAGTGATTGTGTCTGAGTGACAAATTGAACATCTGTGTAATATGAAAAGTCAGTTATTGGTCTCACAGGAATGGCTGCAGCATAGAAGTCGGATTAAAGTATGTTACTTTGGGGGCAGAAAAACTGAGAACAATAGAACAGCATGGTATTGGGTTACTTCAAAAGGGTAGCGTGAGACTGGGGGAAGTTTAGCAGCTTATAAAACTTAACCAAGGTGGAATTCCTTTCATCTAACATTTTTGCATGAAGTCTAGGCTTAATATCTAGATGCTTTTTTTACTTGATGGAAAGGAATGTTTCCCCCACCAAACAGGAAAATTCACCCAAGGAGCTTGCGTAGTCTGTTTAACTGTTAGATTCTATCTTTAAATCAGTAATACAATTGGATAGTTAAAAAGACTGTTTTACCCTTTGATAGTATTTTAACTGTGGCCAACCGTACTATTTTACCCACTGTTTGCCGTTGATTAAATGGCACTTTTCAAAGAGTGTCATTTTAATTTCATTCCCAAACCCAGACTTTTTGGCACCAGTACAGTTCAACTCATGCCAAGAAAGCATGCTTGCTGGCTTAGATTATTAGCTCCTATTTTTTACTCTAGCAATGTATTAGCTGATTATTTTGTATTCTTGGTTAAAAGCTATAAATAATGGTATCATTGATCTTAGCTTCTTGTTGATTGCTGATGTTGTTGGTGTTATGCTTATGGTGTATTGTTACTCCTTTATCCTCTTAGCTTTAGGCTGTTCTCCAGGTCTTCTGAGCCTTTTATGCTTTTTCCTGCAACCTAGTGTTTTTTCATACCTTACTCTGTTTCATCGTTTCTTAATATGACGCTCATGTGCTGAGTAGGGAGAAATGGCATGTTATTTGCAAAATATTGGCTTTATGAAGAACACCTGTTGTGTGTTTTTTATGAAATGGGGAGGCAGCTCTTCAGCCTAAGAATGGAGTCATTTAGGAGGCCCCAAAGAAGTCATACTTTGTAATTGTTTCATGACTAGTTATTGTAGCTTCTTGTTTGGGTTAAATTCAGAATTACAGTTTTATGTCAATTCCAAGTCAAAACTGATGTTTCACTTAGAGTCAGCAATGTCTGCTAATACTCGTGTGAGAGCGAGGTCCTTTTCTTGCAGTACCTGAGAAGATTACAGCTATCAGTCAGGGATTAAAGAAGGTGGCAAGTCTTGCCTTCCATCTTCTCCTTGAGAAATTTTCAAGTGCTTTTTCAAGTGTTGATATATTTTAAAAAAATGATTTGAGATAAATTTTACTTCGCTAAAGTGTTAGTAAGACTTCACCCAGAAACTTCCATGTAATTTTTATACCGGACTCTGATTTCTGCTCTGGCATTCCAGCAGGATTGCAGTGGTTCCTGTTGCTGAATATAGTGTTCTAGCTGCACCATTTTTAAAAGCACGGGTGTGAATATTAACACTTTGTGCTTAGGGTAAACAATGATAATAATACAGTATTTTCCTCTCTTTTTAGTTCAGCCTTCAGTTCTTGGCAGTGGTATTCAGACAATTTCTTCATCTAATGCAATGTGGAAGACAAATTCTTTAGGAGTGGAAAGTATAAGCAGGCAAAGGTCTTCATCAGATCCACCAGCTATTCATCCCCCTGTGCCGCCATTGCGTGTAACATCTACAAGTATGTTTCCACTTTCCCCTGTTTTCCCTTCTGCTGTATCTAATCATAGTTGGCTTATTTTTCCATTTCCACAACTCATACTTCCTCTTTTGGTGACTGTAGCTTTGGCCTATCGTTCCCATCCAGTAATGCTGTATGAAATGTCTTCTCTGATGTTCCAGTGAGGACTATGGTGTAGTGCAGGGTCAACAGGAAATAACTGTCTTCACTTTTATATGTAGTTTCAGTGCTGCATTTCTCACTAGTTGTAAAGGTGAGTGTTACGTGTTGGCCTGGGGCTATGTCTCCACATTGTGCTTGATTCTTGCAGACTGTAGGAATGCAAAAAGATGTTTTAATCCTTTGCCAGCTGCTGTTGTGGTGGTTTCAAGAATTCAATAGAAATTTTAATTAATTGATAAACCTAATGTAAATTTAGGTGCTAAAAGAAAAGGCGTTTAAATAAAATTTCTCAGATAATATTCACTCAGTTACTTTCCATAAAACACAAACTGAAGGCCTTGACTGAGCAAACAATATTAGCACTTTATTAAATACATTCTGATCTACTATTTTCGAGAATATGACTGACTTCGGTAAGCATTTTCTTTGCTTGTACTTTAATGCTTGAATGAATTGAAGTACTTGTGAGTTCTCTGCCCTTGACTAGGTGAAACAAAAGGTAAACCTCTTTCCAAAGAGGTCCTCCATCCAATGGAAAGATTACTTTCTGTTTAAATTATCGATTACATTTTTCTTGAATGGAGGTAAATCCTGTAACAGGAAAACCTGTGGATGAGAACCCGAGAAACAAGATGGTAAATAGAAATTTAATTCTGTTTTGCTGTCTAACTTTCTTCTCTAGATGTGCTTTCTCCAGCACCACCGCCTCCAGTGGCAAAGACAGCCAGCATTATAGAAGCTTTGAACCAGCAATCTAAACCGCAACCAGCTCCTCCACAATCTAAGCCAACCCCACCACCACTGCCGCCACAACCTCCTAGCAGAATCTCTCAAAGAAAGCCTATTCCTGGGTAACTAATGTCATTTTAGTATTTAATATACACCATAATTACTAGCAATTTTTCAGTTTTATGGTATGTAACATGCAAGTCATTTATAAAGCATGCATACTTTTGCCAATGATGTATTCTAGAGTATGCGAATGAACAGAAGGCAGACAGTAAGGGAACAGGAACAGATTACAAGGATTCCCACAGCAGAAACAAGACAGCCTAGTGATTTAAGATTGTATGACTTGCAGAATATCTACAGAACGCTCAGTGGTGTTGGAAATAAGAAGCCACAAAGAATAATCCATTTCTAATTCTCATATAATAACAAAGAAGAGATAATGGGATCTTGTGTCTGATTGTGCCATTTATTATTCACATGCTTTGCGTAGGTTCGGTTCCATTCAATATTTTCATTCGTGGCAGGAGTAGAGAGACCTGGAACAGAAAGTATCATTTTAAAATTTGCGGGAAACAAAATTAGGAGGGACAGGTGTACTGGAAAACAGGATTATATCCAAAGCAGCCTTGAGAAACTGGAGTAGTAGTCAAGGGAGAAGAGGGGTGTAATTCGGTAAGCAACACTTAGTACTTATGAACAATGAGCTACAAAAATGAAGCATGGAGAACAGCAGACTATGGTTAAGCAAAAGTCCTTAAGAGAAGGATCTGCAAGGACATAGTGAATCATACATGAAAGTAAGTCAGACGACCCGTGTTGTTGTGGAAGAGTCAAAGAGAAATAGTATTGTTTGATTATAGCCTGCAAATTATATAAATTAATCCTTCCAGTGGACTCAACATCAGTAATGCCTCAGCTGGACTATTGTGTTCAGTTTCTGATATTGCAGTAAAATAAAGATACAAAATAGTGAGGCAGAAACCAGGGGAGACGAATAAGGGAATGAGAAGTCTAGAAAATATGACCTTTGAGAAAAGTTTGGCAGAAATAAGATTTTCTTATATTTTTTAAAAAGAAATTGTAGCATAGATATACATCTTTAAATATGCACAATGTGTTGGATTATGCCATTCCTTTTTACATCTCATGATGGCTCTAAAAAAGAAGACTTCTCTTTTAAGTTGTGGCGAGAATAGTTTAGTTAGACACTAGGGAAAGCTTTCCAAAAGTACGCACAGGGATATATTGTGGTAACTTGTCTGGGAAGTTTTGGGATTTTGACACTGAAAGTTTGGCAGAGTACAGCCTATACAACCTTAGGTAGTTATAAGCTACACGGACATGTATGTGTATGTGGAATAAGTAATATACATGGTTGATCCTTTGTGAATGAAAGAGGTAAACAACCTTTGACCTTTGAGCTCCCTTTCTAGTCCTTTGATTGCACATACCATACAAAGTAAAAGGGAGAAACAACTTGCTGCAGCTTGCTATAATATACAGACTAGTAGGGATAAATAATTTTAATGAAGATTTTTAAAATAGCAGTGAGAGAAACTTCAGAACTTAGGAAATCTGCTCTACACACATTGTAGTAATTGAACTTGTATTGTTATTCTGCCTTACATTTTTAAATTAAGTGCACCTTATGACTGATGTAATCAAAAGTGCAGAAGCAAAGTAGTATTTTTAAAAGCAAAATAGCTGTCACTGGAATATACTGAATACGTGACAAGAATGTTATAATTTGGAAAATACTCTATTGTTGCGATTCAAGTTCTTGTTTGGTTCTTAAATGGATTAATTTCTAACTTTCTGCACAGGACTGAGAAGTCATCTGGCTTAACTAACAAAGGGCAATCCAGAGGACTTGGGTCTCTACAGCAAACTGGTAATTGTGGTTTAGAGATTTATTTTATTATAATTAAGCTATCATTATAACAGCCTAAGGGAGAGTGGTTTTTTTTATTTACCTTGCACATTTAAATGCAGCCATTACCAGCACTCTTGTTTCTCTGCTTGATTGTGCAGACCATGATGCCTCAAGCTTTTCTGCACGAACAGAGTTATGGGCCAATTAATGTAAAAAATGGGACCATGTAATAAGAAATAGAATCACAGAGTGGTTGAGGTTGGAAGGGACCTCTGAAGGTCATCTGGCCCAACCCCTCTGCTCAAGCAGGGCCACCCAGAGCCGGTTGCTCAGGTCTGTGTCCACTCAGCTTTTGCATGTCTCCAAGGTTGGAGACTTCACAGCCGCCTTGGGCAGCCTGTGCCAGTGCTCAGTCACCGTCATGGTAACAAAGTGTTTCCTGATGTTCATGTGCACCTCTTGGGTTTCATTTTGTGCCCATTGCCTCTGGTCCTGCTTTCCAGCTGGGTAGCCACCAGCATATATTGGTGCATGGGCCTGTTCGTCCTCAGGTGCAGGATTTTGCACTTCCTTGCTCCAGATTTTCCCCTGGTCTCTGGGACCTGGGACTCCCAAAGACGGGTCTGGCTAGTAAAGATTGTGGCAAAGAAGGCATTAAGTACNTCAGGTCTGTGTCCACTCAGCTTTTGCATGTCTCCAAGGTTGGAGACTTCACAGCCGCCTTGGGCAGCCTGTGCCAGTGCTCAGTCACCGTCATGGTAACAAAGTGTTTCCTGATGTTCATGTGCACCTCTTGGGTTTCATTTTGTGCCCATTGCCTCTGGTCCTGCTTTCCAGCTGGGTAGCCACCAGCATATATTGGTGCATGGGCCTGTTCGTCCTCAGGTGCAGGATTTTGCACTTCCTTGCTCCAGATTTTCCCCTGGTCTCTGGGACCTGGGACTCCCAAAGACGGGTCTGGCTAGTAAAGATTGTGGCAAAGAAGGCATTAAGTACCTTAGCGTTTTCCATGTCCTGCGTAACCAGATTCCCCATGTCGTTGAGCAGCAGGCCCACACTTTCCCTAATTTTCCCTTTGTTACCTCTGTATTGACAGAAGTTCTTCTTGTCTTTGACATCCCTTGCCATATTCCATTGCAATTGGGCTTTAGCTTTCCTAACGTCACCTAGACCCCACTCAAAGGATGCATTATGAAGACTTTAGTTTACTCTCTTGTTTGCATGTGTCATAAAAAAGGTAACAGACACACGTTTTAGAATAGAAAAAAGTCTTTCTAGTTTGANGAGACTTCACAGCCGCCTTGGGCAGCCTGTGCCAGTGCTCAGTCACCGTCATGGTAACAAAGTGTTTCCTGATGTTCATGTGCACCTCTTGGGTTTCATTTTGTGCCCATTGCCTCTGGTCCTGCTTTCCAGCTGGGTAGCCACCAGCATATATTGGTGCATGGGCCTGTTCGTCCTCAGGTGCAGGATTTTGCACTTCCTTGCTCCAGATTTTCCCCTGGTCTCTGGGACCTGGGACTCCCAAAGACGGGTCTGGCTAGTAAAGATTGTGGCAAAGAAGGCATTAAGTACCTTAGCGTTTTCCATGTCCTGCGTAACCAGATTCCCCATGTCGTTGAGCAGCAGGCCCACACTTTCCCTAATTTTCCCTTTGTTACCTCTGTATTGACAGAAGTTCTTCTTGTCTTTGACATCCCTTGCCATATTCCATTGCAATTGGGCTTTAGCTTTCCTAACGTCACCTAGACCCCACTCAAAGGATGCATTATGAAGACTTTAGTTTACTCTCTTGTTTGCATGTGTCATAAAAAAGGTAACAGACACACGTTTTAGAATAGAAAAAAGTCTTTCTAGTTTGAAAATCTAGAGCTCATATAGTGTCATTTTTAAATTGATACTGCTTTTTTCATGCTAATGAACAGAGTTCGTTATTCATTCTGCTCTTTTCATTGTTCAAAGTAACTACTACCTTGGGACATTACAATAATGTCATCTCAGTAAAATATCCACAGTAAAGTTTGTGTGGATTCTGTGTTGGTTGTAGTGGAATTTCTCCTACCCAGTTTCCCCTTCCACTGTATATATTATGTTCATTGGTTCTTACTGTGATTCTTTTTTATTTCCACTTGACATACCCAAGGGGAATTTGCTAATGACTATCTGCCATCTGTGTCAGGAGTCTCCTGTGAAAGACACAGCATCTTGATAATGATGGTCTTTACTAGGAAAGAAGGGTTCTAAGAACAAACGGTCTGTAGTGAATGAATGGGGAAACGGGATATTTGGTTCTGCTCTCATCTGTTTTATAGCCTTTTTTCTCTTTTAGCATATCTGCAGTATTAAAGGTCTTAAGTAATTGTTCAGTTATTTAGAAAGAACCATTATAAAATTAAATATTAATGGGATATAAAATTATTTGTGTCTTTTAAGGAATAATTAATCTGGTTTCGATTTGTATCATCACTCTTACTTTTTTTGAAGCATGCCTAGAATTTACTTGTTTTACTTATCTTAGCAGGAGCAGGAGAGTCCTCTTCTGTATGCGAAATTCCAGTAACACAAACTGGTTCTACAACAAATACTTTGGCACAGATCCAGCCACCAGCACCAATGCCAAGGAAATCACAAATAGTAAGTAGACAATCTGAGTTTTGATTTTCTCTCGCTTTCTATCAAACACCCTGTTGACATAATAGTGTATCCTGTTATGGAGAAAGTGTGAGAATTACGAAAAATACAAAGCCTGTATCCTGTGTTAAATACACGTGTGACGTGTACTAATTATTTATGAAAACTTTGCTTTCCTTGCATTTCCTATATGATAGTATGTGATTTTAAATTTAAAAAAGCAAACAAAAAGCCCAAAGAAAAGCAGCATGGATTCTTTGCTTGTGTTCAAATGTGACCGACACAATCCATAGAATGTATGGTTGGACTTCTTACAGGTAGGTAAGCTTGATAAGTGAGTCACTCGTAGGTCAGTTGGTGAGTGAGTCACTTGTAGATCATATGTAACTTCATTCTTAAACTTCAGTGAAGTAAGTGATAAGGGAACTTTTGTGCTTTTTTTTATAATGGAAGTAGATATAGTTGTTCACACAGGTAGAACAAATGACTTCGGACAAGATTAGTAAGAGTCAAGCTCAAAACAAAAGAAATTGGTTCTTTGTGCAGTTGGTTTGCATCATTGCATCTCTTTGTTGTGAATTCACTGGATGACAGGAGAGAAATCTCTTGGTAAATACACAGAAACCACATCTGACTTGAGACATCCTCAACCAGAAAGTGGTTGAAGGGTGAAGAGGAAGGCTTGGAGGTATTGTATATTCTTCTCCTCCTCCTTCCCCCAGCCTTACAGTGGCAGTTACAAGAGACACTGGATTTAGATGGACTCTTGATCCGATTGTGTGGTTTTTTTATCCTCTTATTTATTATTTATAATCTAGGACCATGAATAGTAACACACATATTAGTGTCAATACCTGTATTCTTACACTGGTGTAGGTAAAGGGATGTATTTCTAGATGTCAGTTGGGCTGTTACATGACATGTAGTTCAGCTGAGTCTTTGGTCCTTGCTCCAATTTCACATTGCTGTCTTGCGTGATAGAAATAAATCATCCACCTGCTTGATCATGACAGTATTTCTCTGCAGCAAGCAAATCACGATATAGAGTCCATACTTTCCAAGATGCTGTATGTGACTAGGCCTGGGCTGTTTTATGCTTTACATTCTGCGTAGGAGCATGGTTCCGTAGGTAAATAATAAACTGAGAGGCAGGAGATGCGCTGTTCCTGGCTCTGCAGTTGTCTTATGGGCTGTAGCAAAAAGACCCGCCTTCTTCAGTCCTCTGTCTCTCTCCCTGCATCCATTTTTCCTTAACCTTCTCTACTGAAAGAGTAACTGGCCGGGACAAACTGCAGTGTGCTTGTGTGCATAGCCTCGCAGGTTTGTCTTGAGCTCTTAGAACTCCCATTAGCTGTTTCACATCTGATAATGCTGAAACACCACAGAGACATCTGGAGTTCATCTTGCATTAGTCGGGAGTATAAAATGTGCTTTCTTGCCTCCCCCACTCTTGTTCAACCAATTTACTGCCTGTTTTGCATCAAAATAACTTTCTTGTTTTAGGCCACAACAAAATTAAATTGTCTGATTAACGTAAAATGGAATATCTGTCCCTTTTGCTTACATGCACTGAGGGAATTGACATATTTGCTTTGTGAGCTGTTGGACCCTGATCACAATTTCTGTTGTGTGTTGTGTGATTCAGGTGTGAGCACTGGCTGCATCCTTTCAACACATCCTTTGGTTCCAAAACAGCTCCTTACCTAGCTTTCTGTATAAATTAAAGATGTACTTCTCTATCTTGTTCTCTCTTTTTTTTTTTTTTTAATGGAACGAATTGCTTTAATAGTGAGTGAATGGTCTATCCTAGTTTCTAGGATCAGTCAGTGTCTCCACTGTTTAATACTAATTGCACATAATATGAAAAACAAAAATGACTCTCCAGATGTCTCTCAAGCTTCAGTAGGGTGAATTTTGAGAGACTGAGAAAATCAGCTGGATGATTTTATTCTGTCATAGGACAGAGAAGTAAGGGAAACCTGGCTCAGAGAGTGTGTGCTAGTTAAGGTGCTTTAGCTAAATCAATCTAGCTAAAGCATCTTAGCTGAGATTTAGTCAAGGGCCCCTCAGCTAAAGAGCTTTAGCTAGATCAGTCTACCTAAAAAACTTTGGCTAAATCACTCCATTTAGCTTTATACTCCAGCCTTTTTTGCTAAGTCTTTACCCTGCCAGAAAATCCAAAGGCCAGCCCAGATTTAGGAAATGATTGCAGAAGTGCTCATTGAGTAAAGAAAAGAAAAGGAGGTCTAGGTATACATGCACATGTAGCCAGTGGCTTATCCTCTTATACAGAGTATTTGCCCGATAGCCTATTTTTCAGATAGAAATTCCTGATGCATCTCTTCCCCCCTCCCCTCCCCCAATGTATGTTTTAGATTTTTGAAACCATACTGTAGCTACATGGGAAGCTTTCCTGGAAGATATTATCCCTGGGAATGAGATCTATTTTAATTTCTTTGCTTTCTAAAGAATAAGAAATATCTGTAATTACTGCACGTTGAAGTCAGTAATTACATCGCTGTTGTACTGATGTGAAGCTTTTCCCTCCTGACCTAAAAGGTGGTTGTGGCTCAAATTGTAACTTGACTGAGGCTCTGGAGAAATTGCTGTGATGCAGGGCAAGGCTGCTCACTCGCAGGGGTGTGCCCCGCAGATGCAGCCTAAGGCTGTGCCTGCTCTGGGCAGGTCAGGTGTTTTATGCTAAAATGCAAAGGGATGCTTACAGAGGAGATAATGATCGTACTGCCTCCCTCCTTTCCCATCCACATCCCCCTTTGTCTGCCTGGTGCTCAGCTCTAACAAAATGGCACATTGAGAGGCTGTTGGGCAGCGTAGCAGAGCGTTTTGCTGGTGGAAAGAAGTAGACTTGTGAATGGAGTCTGTTCTTCCCTTACAAGCTTCCTGTTCCGTGGCTGACCTAACTAGAGACTAGTCCCTGGGGACTCCAGTATGATGATGACACCTTCTTTTCCTTATCTGTTCTGGTTTGAGCGACACAGGACTGATTTCTCTTCTAACGCTTGGGAATACTGCACTTTTAGAAGACTCTAGTGTCTGTTTCGTACCGTGGACATCACATTCAGTATAAATTAGAAAGTTTGCTGAGTTCTTCTCTCTCTTCCTTGATGGCTGCAATCCTGAGAACTTGTTGCCCCGGTGCCGGACCCCTGAGCCCTTCCCTTCCTCCCAAAGCCTTAGCACTCACAGTGTCCAACATTTACTGTCCACTGCTGGGAGTGCGCAGCTTCCTACTGGTAGAATTGGCTGAGTATAATCCTTGTATATTTTATATTGGTATCATGATCAGTACTGGTTCTTTCGTGTTATTAATGTAAATTATTTAGTCACATCCTATGACATTTGTTTATATTTTAACCCTCAGGTTCCCTTGTTTTTTCCCCAATTTTCTTTCCCAGGGCAGGGTGGGGAGGGTGGGGTGTCACTGGGTGATAGAATAATTGTCTAAATGACAATAAATTGTTGTGGGTTCCTCAAACTATAACTTTATCCCATCTAAAGCCTCTGTCCCAGACACCCACTGCATTAAGAGACGTCTCTTGACCTAAACAGCACTTACAGCTCTGCTCTGGCATCTTAGGGTAGAAAGGAGAGGTTTTTGCTGGCTATGGCTGGGCAGACTGGCGAGAAGGGTGGACTCAAGGTAGAAAGCTTATGCTCTGCCTCCAGGTCCTGTGCCTCTCCACTCTGTGCATGGAAACGCTATGTAGATAGCATTATTGTTGGTCTGCAACAGAGAATGCGGAACCTGAAAACAAATGCAGCAGCAGCCCGGCTTGCACTGGGGGGAGTGTGAGATGAGCACGGTGGATACTGTGTTACCGGAGCAAAACAAATTCAGCATCTCTTCAAACAGAACACAACTGGGATTGGAGCCCCACCGCAGTGTTGGAATATTGCAGCTCCTTACTAAACTTTCCTGTTGGAAGAGCTGATGCACCGCTCCTGTGGTCTGCAGTCCTCAAAGCACTATGGAGAGAGAGGGGAGGTTTTGGAGGGTTTGCGCACTGCTGAAATGGGTTTAGCAAATTAAGAAGGGGCGTATTGGCGAGTGGTTCAGACCTCTTTCCGATAATGCTGCTGCTGTTACACTTACTGCCTGGCACTTCGTCTTGATCGCCACACCTTCTGAATAAAATTACTTGCTGCAGTGTTGTAGAGCTCTGAAGACAAGTTTGCATGAGCCAAAATGAAAGATCGCTAAGGGAAACCTGGCCCACATTGGTTGCCAAAGGCTTTAGATGCTGCCCAATTCAGCCTCAAGCATGAGCACCCCCCATAAATGATGTAGCTGAACTCTAACCTATGAAAAATAACAATTGGAAGCATTTCTGAAGCTTTGTTTAGATCAAGTCCAAGTCTGTACTGTCACTTCCATGCTGTATTATTAACATTTACCTATTTTTATCTTTCAGTCAAAAACTAAACCCAAGAGAGTAAAAGCAATTTACAACTGTGTAGCAGATAACCCAGATGAGCTAACTTTTTCAGAGGGAGATATTATTGTAGTTGATGGTGAAGAAGATCAGGAGTGGTGGGTGAGTATTTTGCATTTTTTCGTCAACATACTTTGAAAGAAATAAATGAAATCTAGAAGCTGACAACTCACTTCAGAAGATCCCCTGTTGGGTTTCCAAATAACAAGAAAAGTTTCATCTCATGGAAACCTGATTCCAGAAATTTCTTTTGTTCTTAATCAAACTTCGGATAAGGTTTTGGGTTTTCTAATTCAAAAAACAAACAAATAAATCTGATTAGTAGGGTTCACAATATACGGGGGACATGGTCTGTGTGATTCAGGAAATTCTTGGGGGATGTCAGCAGTTTAAGAATCTGCTACTATTCCATCTTCCTTGAAGATGGCTGTGTGGTGGGCTTCAGAAGACAACTTTGTATTGTCCTAATTCTTCAGCTGACTGAGATTAAGAAATGATCTATTTGAGCTGGGAAACCATCTCAGCTATTTACACTCCAGAGCCTCATCAGCTAAAGCAAAGTCTTGGGAGATTGTTGTGTATGAAAACACTTGCGTTACTCTGTTAGCTAGCCAAGAATAGAACTTCAGATTGCATCTAAATTGATAATAATGCTTTATTAAACACAAATAAATTCATGTAAAACCCCAAACTGTTGAAGCTTGATCCATCCTTTTACTTTCCAGTGATTGTTAAGTGGGGGAAGCAGAAGCAACTTAACGGAGGCAGACTATCGGCTGCCCAGCATTGCGGAATGTGCTGAAATGCTGTAGCAGTGGTATTTCATTAAGAAGTGTTTCTTTCAAAGAACTAGATAAAACAGACTTTAGAAAAAAAAAAAAAAGTCTGAAGCTGAGTAACAAATGCACCTTGTAGGACTGAATTATCTGGTAATGTTTCCTGTCGCGAAAGGAGAAAGAACACCACTGCAGAAAAGGTGTAGGGAGAAGCTTGCGGTACTACAGGCAGGAAGGTCACTGGTGTTTGTTTTGGTGATACTGAAACGCCCTTTTGAGATTAACTTGAGAAATATCTGGACTTTTTCAGATTGGTCATATTGATGGAGATCCCAGTCGGAAAGGAGCTTTCCCTGTATCATTTGTGCACTTTATTGTTGATTAAATTGCTACTGATAAGTGGAGACATTTCTCATTTCCAGCGGTCACAGAAATAAGTTTTGCTCTATTTCATTTCCTCTACCTTTCTGCAGACACCTTGCCAGAGCACTGCCCAAGTCCTAGGTACTGTAGCTTACTTTTTTATTGCCATTGTTGTGATTTTGGGACTTTAAAAACTTTTTTTCTATGTGAAAACTTCTCATGAGCGGTTTACACTTTTTTTAAAAAAAAAAACAACTTTTCCTGTATTTTTCAAGGTGAACTGAAAAGCTTTAACGACCAAAATCCATATAACTGTGTGAACATCACAACATAAAGAATGTTCTTTTCAATCAATTCACTGTAATTTTATTTTCCCTCTTGTAACACGGCAATACCACAGTTCAGTGTTGCTTCCCCAGTCAAGGAAATTGTGTGCATCTAACAGGGCAGTGAATTTATTCAATTCCCGATACCATTTGAAGTGTTGGAACCAAAACAGGCAAGCTGCTGCGTAGTTCTGCTTTGGACTCATTCAGCATTTTGCCATACTGGCTGTCATCCAGGATGTCAACTATTACAAAAGAAACAATTTTAATCGGGTGTCTTTGGCCAGGTAAAAGCGCAAAAGTATTTCAGTTTGCCACAGGAGAAACTTCTTTCTTTCAGAATGGATGTAGATATTTGCTTAAGAGTTATCTGAAATCTGTGTTAGTCGTTGAACTTCCTAGTTCTAATTTTGTGAGCTTGAGACTGTTTCATTTTTCTATGCTGCACGTGTGTAGAACCTGTTTTTTGAATGTTCTTTATGTATGTTACATCCATTTTGGTCATTTAATGTGACTACTGCTGGTTAACTAAACTATGGCAATATTAACGAGTTACTACATTAACTCAAGGATATGAGAACTGCACTTCCTGAACTGTACTTAACTATGATGATGGATTGCAGAGCATTTCTTACTTTTGTCTCATTATAGCGTTTAGACTTTGTTTTTGAATTCTTGAATTTTCTTAAATCATCCAGCCATGTGTTCACAGAGAAAACGCATTTGGTAGGACACTTAGATAATTATCCTTGGTCGATAAGGTATCTGACACCTCACAAGTACACTACGTTATGTTCTGGTTTATAAAATCTGTGTGCCACTACCTTGCAAACAATGTCGGTTTGCTAAATCACTCTGTATTTATATACTATACCCACATATATGGTAGCTACACTGTTGTTGAATTTGTTTTACTAATTTGTGAACAAAGGCTAGGCCACGGATGGTTCCCAGTTGGTTGATGGAATACAGAACACCAATACAAATCTGACATCGTTTTGATGTTTGTATATTGTGAAATTGTACCAGTTTTTGCTTATGCTACAGGAAACAACTGATGGCATAGGATAAGAAAAATCAATGTCTAGGTCACATTGGCTTTGATCACGTTTCGTGACTTCCGTATCTCTAGATTTATCAAGAGAACTTTGAATTTCTGACAAATGGTGTTTAAATTGGCCGTTTCATGTTGAACGGAATGGAAAACAGGCCTCCACCCCATACGCCGATTTGGAGAAAGATCCCATTGTGTTCGTGCTGGAAGAGCAACACTGATCTTCCCTTGTATCGCCTTTCCTAAATGGTACAGTTGGTCGACAGCCTCTCTCCAGTGTGTGGGTACAGGCGAGTACACCCATAACTTTCATTTCCTAGATGCTGTTGCTGCAGGATAAATGGGGAACAAACTGGAATGTTTCAAGATATTTTTGTTGCGAGTTGAAGCAAATTAGTCCGTATTTTCAAAGTTCCCAGTAAAATGATAGAGTAATAGTTTAGCACTACAGTTTTATTCACTTACTGATATGTTCAGTTTGCAACACTATTTTGTATGTTTCTATCCCTGATAAGAGTCTAGAGAGTAAATGGGCATATTATTTTGCACAGATCTCCTATGTACAGTATTTTTAACACAGAATCTTATAGTGTATGTAACAATTCGTAAAGTTAAAGTGATGCAAATTTTCCTTGAATTCTGCTAGAAGAGGAATGAAGACACTTCAAAATGTCAACCTCATTCACTGCTTACTTAAAAACTTGTAGAATACAACTTCATAGCACTAACAGTGCAGACAGATACAATCTTGAGGACCAATGAAGAGAAGCTACGCAAAATTTATCCCTAGATTTTCCGTGTTTCTCAAAGTTTCCTCTGACAGAGGAAAAAGAAATTCTAGAGCCTGTAGATATCTATTTATAATATAAAATTAAGAATTTTAAGTCCAAAATTTTGGCATATTTCATACAACTTTTCAAATCTGATTAAAATAACGATTCAAAAAACCTGTTAATAGACAGACTATTAGGTTGCTGTGTTAACTGTTTAAAAAGGAGCAAGTGACACTTAAAATGCAGCTTAGAATGCTATGAGATGTATAATATTCAATTCAGTTGTTTTTATTTTGTTTAGTTGCAGAGCAACTGTATATATTGTATAACCTAAAATCAACTCTTATTTTCAATGTCCTGGATGCAGTGATTTATAATTAGAGCATGATTAATAAATTTTACTCTTGTTAACCAGTCAAATGTCTGGAAAAATAAAACTACTTTTAAAATCACTTTGACTACTGCGCTTCTGTTACTCTGCATTGCTTAGGCAATATTCTTCTTTTCTGTGTATACAATGAGAAAAACAAACAGGTCGCACTTGAGCAAGAAAATGCCTGTCTTGGGGATTTTTAGTTGAATGTAGAAACTTTGTAGGGAGCACACTGAAGATTAAACTAGAGCTGTAAAGCACCAAATTACTACTTTGCTCTGGTTTTGTTCTAATACCTATGTTAAGTAGAACTGAATTCTATATTAACAGACTGGTTTTCAGACAAAGAGATAGAAGCAAGTGTCGGTTTTATTTTACATTTCTACAATAATGACATTAACATACAAAACACGATTCAGGAAAAAAATTCATGTTAAATATAAAATTCTGTATTGTCCTGGAAACCGAAGATAGAATAATTTCTTCAAGTCATGTTTGGGGAATGACAAAGTACCATGTGCAAGGTTGCATGGCTCTTCTTTGCACAGCAAGTCTTTTGGAGGTTCGTGTGTAGCTGCAGTCCGTGGTATCACAGAGGAACCCATTTCCTCCTCACACAAAGTCCTCTTGTACTACACCGTCACGTGCTGCTGAAGAAAATCAAGACTTCTCTGACATTAAAACTGAATCAAAGGCTGTAGATAACACTTTGCAAATAGCTTGTGCTTGTTCCTAAAAAAAACCAAACCCAAACATGCATATTAACACTTTCTGAAGAACTTCTAAACATCTCAAAACTCACTTAAAGCAGAATGTGACCTTTATCATTCTTTTGGCGGAGACATGCAACATGGAGTAGCACAAGTGAGATTTAATTGGATTTCTGTGGTCTGCAATGACCTGTGGGAAGCTGTTTGAAATAAGCTCTTTTGAAACAAGTCGGAGTTGTTAGCTTTCATCATAGCATGACACTAGCATTCAGAAAGTCAGTTCATGTGTTCCCCCACTGCTGCAAAGGGTATGTGTTATATATCTCAGCATCTTGACAATGAATTCTCCTGCTCGTAAGAGGAGATCACTTCCCTTGCTTATAAGTATGAATGCATGCTTTATTACCAGACTTGTTACTCAACCCCTCCCTGCTCTGTCCGATCTTAACGAGGTTTTTGTCTTTGAAAATACAGAGGATTGTCCTTAGCAGCTACAACAGCACTCCGCAGACTGCAAAGAGCTTTCTCAAGCATGTACATTCATTGATAATTTTAGGGAATGTAGGTATTTCTCCACAAAGCTGATTAAATGCAGTCAGCGGGGCTTTTCTCCCCTCCTCAGCCAGGACACAGAGTTATACTCTTTTTGTTTTTCAATTGAGCGATCCCCCTTCTGCCAAAAAGTCTTCACAAGGGCCGTGGGTTTTAGAATCTCCCTTTACAATCAAAATACTGATACCTAAATTAAATACTGTAAACGTAAACTCTTACCAAACTATTGCACTGATATACCCAGAGGCTGCATTCTTCAGAGGCTGCATCTGTTGTCTTCAAAGCCAGTAAACTTTTTCCTGCTCCCAGACCATCATCATAGCAGACCATCCGTACAATTAAATAGAGAGCATGCCTATGTAACACATCCTGAAACCACGTGGCAAATAAAAGTTACTCTGGAACAGTGCAACAGCTCTTTCAGTTTTCCACCTGTTTCGATTGTCTCTCTCACAAAAGAATACTTCAGATTTATTTACAGGAGAAAAGTATTCCTTGGTAAAATTGTATTTTTTTCTAACTGAGAGTTTAGTCAAGATTTAAAAAAAGTAAGTGGAGGCTTAATGCAATTTTAGCTTTAATTTTTGCTTCTAGTTTAGAATTGCCTTCATATGTGGACTGTGTTCCTGGCCATACTATGCAAGCCCGCATTTGTTTCCCACCTATCCTCACTCGCCCTCTGTGAGTAGGATGGCTGCTACACGCTGTACCTCTGGCGCAGAGGTAACTCTGAACAACTTCTTACTTTCCCAGTATTTTCCAGATGATCCCCTGTCTCAGTTCCAGGAAGAGGAAATGTGAGAAATTGTTCCCAGGAGAGGGTATGGACAAGGCTTTGGGATGGAGGTGGGGGGAAGGGTATCCACAGGGATATAGCCAGGCCACTCGTGGCCTGAGCCACAGCATGCGTCCTGACTCTTTGCAAAGATCTCGTCTGGGACACTTATATTCTTATATTATATATGCAGAGTTTCACCACAGTCCCAACCGTTCTGATCTTGGCCGTTCCAAAAAGGGATTGCTTGATGTCATCCAGTACAAGGTGCCTGCAGATCTACCCTACACAAAGCCTTTCTTCTACCCAACCGAGAATATTCATCTGCTTTTTTTCCCAGTCATATCACCTCTAGGGTCTTACGACTTCAAAACAGCTCTTTTTCTATCTTCATGGCATCAAAGGCCTTGTCCCTATCAGTAGCTGAAGGCTCTAAAGAAACGTCCACTTTGATACAGAAGCTGTAAAAATGGACAGTGAGTTTGATGCCTGCTATGAAACCCTCGAGGGAGAGCCTTCTACCAGACCTCCCAAGATCGTCTTGCTGAAAAACATCTCCATCCCTGACATTCCCTCGGCTATTGCTCACAATTATTCATACCATCACCAACTATCATACCACGCTGAGGGCAGCTGGAGCTGACGTGGAATTTATTGGATCAGCCCTCGTGTCTGCATGAAAGATGCCAAAATTCGCTTCCAAATTACTTTTAACTTTAGAGTTACTTGCTGGGAACTTGCTACAGTGCTAATGTGCATGTGGATTATCACTAAAAGAGGGAGAGAGGACAGAATAAAATATATAGTCCTCCTGTAAATTCATTTCCTCCCCTTCTTCCGGTATTTGGCTATGAGGGGATTCTGCAGTTGAGAGAGAAGGAGACAAAATGGCGGACGGACAAACTGTGCCACACGTGTACATACATATATATAACGTACAAATACACTCAAATGAAATGTGAAGGTCAAGGCCTCAGTGTGGCTTCTATAAATACTTCACCTTCAGTTTCTAGCGGCTGCATACACAAACAATGGAAATGTATCAGCGAATTACGTATCTGTACATATTTCAGTCACTAATGAAATAATTTCTCAGACATTGGCTGAAATCCATGAGGAAAAATTTGGTATTTTGACCTTCAGTCAATTCTGTTTTTGGCATCTGAAAGAAATAGCTGCCTGTTCATCTGCAAAGGTATCTACAAATCACAGAACTCTAACTTTGCCCCCAAAGTCATAAAAGACGGAATTCTCTGTATGATTGCAGAGAAAACCCATCTTGGAACTCTATGAAAGAGTTAGGTGGACTAGCACACTAAAGGACAAATTACATGTCAACAGTGACACAAATGCAAAAAGCCAGAATTTGGGCAACAGAATGCAATGCAATAAAATGCCAGTGCAAGCCAGCTTAATCACAGAAGGCTTTATCAGCTTGTGCATGCTTTCAGCTTGAAGCCAGAAGAATGACAGACAAAAGTCTTAAAATCACCTATTTATCTTTATCAAAGTACGAAGGAATTTAAATAATAGCGTAACCTTTGTTCTTAATGAGAATTAAGAATTTAGGAGGACAGGAGAGGAAAACCAGAACCAAAAAGAATTCAAAGTCCGAGTAACAACTACTACACTTCTTCCCAGGCATAAGAAACAAGTGTTTTATTTTCTGAAGGGACCAAAGCAAACTTTTTGGCTCTGAAGAGCATTCAGCTATTGAGCAATGCTATTCACCGTCCTCATACTTGAGGCTTTCGTGAACAGGCATTGCTGGGTTGTTGATGGGTCATGACTTCTTAAGGCCAAGTATTTATGGTATCTGGGCCTCTGAGGGCAACCAGAAGGAAACCACATGGCTGCAATACAAAGCTATACAAAGGCAACTAGAGGGCCCTAGGGAAGAGACCAGATTTTTATTTTTAGCAAAAAAGCTACTTGAAGCGCACCAAAGGAAAATAAACTACATGTAGGAAGTGATGCAAACGAAAAATAGGCTTGATCAATAAAGTGGAATCATGAGGCTTTAACGCTGGAGTGAACTCACACTCTTGGATTAGGAGTGCAAGGCTGGAACTTCAAAGAGGAAGACAACTCGGGGATTCTTGAAAAAAACATCCTTTGTTTTTCCCTCTCCACAATAACATCAACAGGAATTGCACTACTAACTCCGGCCGAGGAACCTATTGTCTTGGCCACCAGAGTCATGCCACTTTTCCGCGTGAGAGAATGGCAGGACGGGCACAAGGAAAGGAAGATGTGCCCAAAGAGCATAAAGGCTTGCTTGCCTTTTGTCTGGTGCTCTGTCTCAAGAGCAATGGATTTTTGTCATAAACCCAACCAGAGAGCTTTTTTTGTTTGATTGTTTTACTTTTGCTTAAAGCCACAAATGACATTTTGGTCACACAGATCACTTATCAGAGAAATAAATGAAAGCACTTTCCAACTCTCACCAAAAAGAGAGTTACTTGTGAATCACTTACATACTGATCGGATGTTGAAACTTTAATGCCGTATTTGGAAACTCCCATAATAAACTCCTCTTCACCTGGAACAAAAGGTAACTTTCCATCTTGCTTTGGAGGGAAACAAACAAAAGCCTTTAGTGCAGACAGAAGAACATGAACAACGGAGATAAATAATAGAAAATGTATTTCTGTGTACTTCAGTCCACTGGATTGGCAACATCACTAACCCTGCTCGTATCTCACTGTGTGGAGTCTGCCCACCACTCTTGCACTCGTCCAATCCCTCAACTTTATGTGAAATATATTCAGGGGAGGTTTAGACCAGACATTAGGCAGCAGTTCTTTACTGAGAGGGTGGTCAAACACTGGAACAGGCTTCCTGGAGAGCTGGTCGATGCCCCAAGGCTGTCAGTGTTTGAGAGGCGTTTGGACAATGCCCTTAACAGCATCTTTAACTTTTGGGCAGCCCTGAAGTGGTCAAGTAGCAGGGCTACATGATCATTGCAGATCCCTTCCAATGGAAATGTTTCCATTCCATTCCATTCCATTCCATTCCTCTTTGCATGATTCCAGAAAGGAATTTATCATCTTAGGCGGGAATTTGGTCCTGTGGTCAGATCAGATGGGCTGAAAAATAATTCATGCCCTGTCATGCTGCGCTGACCCTGGACAATCTGTGTTCCACCCTGGCAACAATTTTGTTATTTGGCTGTAAAAAGAGGTTTAGTATATATTCAGATACTTAAAAGGTCAAGCTGTTGTAAGATAAACAGACGTTCTTTGCTTTTAAGGATACAAATGTTCAGCTACCTAATAAGAACAACCAGTTAGTACAAAAACAAGTAGAAGCAACCACAGTTTGGCAAGGATGACCCAAGTATCATTCAGGTTCTTTGGTCACAGGTTCATAAGTGATTGTAAGCAAAAAAAACTTGACATTTTCCTCTACAGGTAAACTTCTACACTACTGAGGAAATCTGGAGGAGATACTCTTTCACAGGTACTAATCCTAACAGTGCTGAAGCGAATATAACGACTTTCAGTTGGGATACTCGTTCAGTAATGACTCATGAAAAGGCCCTTCGCTCTGAGCCTGCTTCAGAACGACTTTTTGGGTGCATCTTCTCCAGTTACTTGCTAGGACGGAATCGAGTGTGACAGCTTTTGAGATTCACAACTTAGTATTTTTTACAGTAAGCTACTTTATTCTAGTAAGACTAAAATTTACAAAGAAAGATGTCAGATCACGTGATAACATGAAAGAAATACACCTAAGCTTCAGATGTCCTGACGCTGTTGGTATTGTCTTTTGTAACCCACTTACCTGTGCAACATCTATGTAATTTATCAAGTCCAGCGGCCCTTCGAGATTTTTGCTCTCATTATACTTCAATTTTTCAATGGCACCAACATATTTAACTCTGAATTCTGCACACGTATCAGAATTACTATTGCTTTGTCCTGCAACAGAATAAAACAAAGCAATTCTGAACAATTCCAGAACAGTAATGCTGTTTTGACTGATATTAATGGGGCTAACTTAATAAATTCCATAATTTTTGCAGACTTTCATCAAAAACTTAACCTTACTACAGTATATCAATTCCTCTCTTTAATCAACTGTCCTGGGTTGATTCAGAACAGCTCTTGATAATAAAGTGAAGAGTTTCACACGAATCCATGATACAGCATTGTTTATACTAATTCAAATTTGGAGTTAACAACCATGAATCAGAAAACATAGAAAAACTGGTTCTACTTTTCTGTATATATTTTATTTAAATGAACTGCTTGGTCCAACAGTGACCCGCTGTGATCTGATGAGTAAGAACAAGTAAAATTGAATCTTATTTCTGTGCACATGTAAACTTATAAAAGCAGGAAATATAGCTTCCAAAAAGTTGTACAAGATCTATGCTGTGAAACAGACTTGTAACACAACTAAGTTTTTCTTACTTGGACACTTCAAAAACAGTGACTTAATCCCAGATGAATCATTAATAATACTTAAGAGGCCTAGAGCTATGCATGCATTAGTCACACTCTATCTAACAGATTCACCCACAATTATTAAAAATACATATTTTAACTTTTCCCATTTTCATCTCTTTTATACAAACACACATAAAGTTAATCCTGCTCCATACAAGCCTGCTCGAACTCTGATTACATACCTGAACTTTTCGTGGAGTCTGTATCTAGACTAGCCACAGTACTAGACCTGGAAAGTCCTCCAAGACTGGAGTCTACAGACTAAGAAAAAAATCAATACCATCAGAAAGTTATATTAACAATTCAGTTTAGATGGCCTTCCTCAACTCTTTTTTTAAAACAGACGTGCTTATGTTCTAATTACTTAGGCAGCACTGCAAAATGGGGAGAAAAAACACCACCTATTTCTTTCCTGAAGCTATCTTCCTGCCTCAATGTAGATTAGACTGATATAAATTCAGCAGGAACCCTTCAGAAGTCCACAAGTCTTTTGAAAGGAGGAGGAAATAAAAGAAAAACAGAAAATGAACCTTAAAGTTATGTCCAGACTTTTCTGGTACTGCATCTTAACTTGAAGAAATTGACAACTACATGCTTGTCACCAATGCTTGAAATAACATAGCAGTGCAAGGGAAGGGAAACGGCAGCTTGGAAAATCCAGAATATTCAACTGATCATTCCAAAACCTATCAGACAAAATGGACACATTATTCAAAACGAAGAATATTTTTTAGAGATACTGAGTAACCAACTAGTACTGAAGAACAAACTCATTCTTGGTACCTAGCACCAGGCACCTTCTTAAAGACAATATTTATCACTACAGAACAAACGTACTACTCTTTTCTCCAAACCCTAGTATTGTGCTGCCAGAAGCTCTGCTGTTTGTGGGCATCAGTACGGAAGCAATCGAGCATTCATCTCCGAACACAAGGGCTTTATAGTGGATAGGGTGTTTTTAACTCTTATAACACAATCTGAGGAACAGTAGGAGTAGAAAGTCCTCCTTGTGGAACATGGCATTTTATGGAAATCGCATCCTACCATCAGTGCAAGTGAACCACTGAACTGTCAACTTAAACAAAAGTGCTTCCATAAACAGAGAATATACCAAATTCAGCTTACCTTGCTTTTAGTACTGATTTCACTGCTTTGCGAGCTGCTGCTGCTGTGTCGCTTTTTTCCTTTTCTAAACATTTTTTCATAATTGGATCAAGGAAAATCTTCTAGGTAGGAAAAATAAAAATGGCAGATGTCATATCATCAAGGCAAGGAGTTCCTAGCCGACACCAGAGTGACTGTGTCCAAAGTAGACAAAAACTGGAAAATAGCGAGCTAGTGACTCTGAGAATGGAGGCAGGAATGTTCCTCTGGTGCTCTTCCTGTATGACTGGGGAAAGTCCCACATGCTCTCTGCTAAAACTTCCCTATCCTTCTGATTCATCAAAAAAATGCTACTGCCTCATCTACAGACTGTTGCAAAGGTCAGTTTCTAATGCATACAATGATACAGATTTAGAAACAAGACAAAATTTAAAATTTATATTCCCACTTCAAAGCCTTAGGTGATTTTTGTTTGTAACTACAATCTAGGTGCCCTACACAAGTGCATCCAATGCAATCCCTGCTTCAAAGATTATGCTCCCATTAGAAAACAAACCCAAAACACCTTACTGCTGATCTACTGATTGTAATACTTCTAGGAGCAGCCATTCCTGCTTAACATGTTCCTGAAAATTAAAGCAAGAAGCATGTTACGTTTGCTGCCTCAGAGCTGAGCTACTGAGAGTTCCGAGAGTAATCCAGAAGCATTTTTCCTGTATCTGCCCTACTTCCATGGCTTCGCTTAACATTTGGCCAGCCGCTGTCAAGAAGCAGGGTGCCGGCTTCCAGGCAGGGCGTGCTGAAACTCTGTTTCCCAGTTTCAGAGAAGAGCATTTTAATTACAAAGCTTCAGGAACCTTGAGGAGGTGGCAGAAAGAGGACAAAAGAGGACGGCAGCCTACTGAAGACGGCTCACTCTGCAACAAGGAACAGAGGATGCACGAGGAGCTCAGACGCGCGAGGCGGCGCTGGGGTACGGTCCCTGACGGGGATTGCCATCATCCCACGCATGGTCCCCAGTGGGCCAGAGGCCACCCTCAGCGACACGGGGCGCAGCGAGGCAGCAGCAGGAGCCCAGCGCACCCGCCTCCCCGGGTACCCTGCCAGCCCCAGCGCAGACCCGGCAGCCTGGCCCTCCTCCGGGGCGGCGGCAGCAGCAAGACGGGCAAATCCGCCGATGCTGCCGGGAGCCTCTGAGGAAGGCACAGCTTAACACACACCGCCTCAGCAGCTTTTTTAATACGTGAGACGATGAAGCAGTTCTTAGCAGCCCCTGGCCTAGCACAGGCCCTTTCTGCCCTGCCTCTTTTCCACTAGGGATGCAGCAACCACCGAGTCCCGCCGCGGCCAGGCGGGGCGGGGGGGGGCAGCACCGCATCCCGCGTCCTGCTTTCCCTCCTTCCCGTCTTCACCTCAAACGACAACCTGAGGAGGGATGAAACGCTGAAGCCAGTTCCCGCAGAGAGGCGCGGGCCGGACGGGAAGGCGGCCCCTGGCACGGCAGCAGCACCCAGCGCCGGTTTGACCCCCCCCCCCAGCCGAGGCCCGGCGCCGCTCTGCAGCCTCCGCCTCCGGGGGACGCTTCGCCTCAGCCCCTGCCCCGCGCTGCGCCGCCGGGACCCCCACCCCCTGCTGAGGGCCGCGCCCGGGCCCGCTCCCCTCCGCCGGCCGGCCCCTCACCTGGCACCCGCCGCCCGCTCGCAGCCTTTCCGCTTCCGGGTCGCTCGGCGTGCGCGGCGCGGCGGAAGCGGAAGGCGGGC
>VZSF01010900.1:318191-382985 GCA_013398295.1 Chionis minor
CCCCCGCGTTTTTACGCATTTTAAGTTGATTTTTTGTCTCTGGTAAAGATGGCAGTGCAGTTTGAAGGTGTTTCTGGGAGCATAACAAGAGTTCTCTTCTGGACAGCTTGAAGATGCTACATCAAGCTTATTCAGACCAGGATAATTTGTTATTTAAGTCAACTTCCAGTTCATTAGACATACATATACATTATACAGCGTGCAGGCATGCAGTAAAAACCAGAAGAGACCAAAATAATTTCCCCAAACAGATTCTTTTTTTTTTCCTGCTATATTGAATATAGTCTCACTTCCATTGAGATAAATACAATTTTTCAGTTACTTTAAATATCTGAGTTTAAAAGGACCGTGGGGTTGTTATTTTTACATAGAATAAGAATCCTACTAAACGCATCCAGGATACAGTTACATCTATACGATGGGCATTGTTGTCATTTTGGTGACTTTGCTATCCTTTTGCAGAGGTGCTGGCCAAGAAGTAGGAAGGTCATGCATTATTCTGGAGTTTAAAGGAAGAAAAATAATGGTAATTATTGCATGAATATATTTGTACACCCTGTCACTCTGGTACTTTAGTTCACAAAAAGATGTTACAGGTTAAATTCAGTCTCTGCACCGAAGTCAGCAACTGTGCTAGAAGAGGCACGTTTTGTAGCTTTCTGGAACAATATTGCTTATATGATAGTAGGGGTTACAGGGGCTGTCTGGTAAAATAAATCCATATCCCCAAACAGGATGTATGTGTCCTTACGTGTAGATCCTAAAAACTACTAGGTTTCAGTGGAACCCAAGGCTAATGTTTAGTTATAGTTATGTGTAAATAGTCACGCGTAAACACATATGTGTTCTCCTTCCCTTTTCCAGCTGCTTTCTTAGATGGTGGCTGAAATAACTTGCATACACTGGTTGTGTATATTCAGGTATTGTCGAAGTGTGAATGAAAGCTTGCATAGGTACAAAATTAGAAACAAAGACCATGATCTTTTGAAAAGCATTCAGTTTCCCAGGGGAAATAAGTCATCTAGACAGAAGCCAAAGATGTGAAATCCGATGCTAAAAGGAGTGTTTAAGGAAAAAATACTTATTTTGCATGATGCTAAAAGTTACCAGTCACTGGTAACTGTATTTTAGAAATGGAAGAGGGTTTTGTATGTGTTCTGTTAGAAGCTTTAACTTCCTTTCATTTTTCAGCTTGATTGTGGAATCCATCCTGGACTGGAAGGGATGGATGCTCTTCCTTACATTGATTTGATAGATCCTGCTGAGATTGATCTCCTCCTAATTAGTCAGTAAGTTGCACCTAAAAGAACAAATACATTGAGGTCATGGTCTGAACTGTGTTCTCTTGCGGGTTATTGAGAGGCTGAAAATAGATGTTATATAGATGGTAATGGCACAGCAAAATTTTAGTTTCCAACTTTTTTTGAATTAAGGAGTTTCAGTCACTTTTGACATTGCAGCACTCATCTGAGCTGGCTGTGATGTCTGACTTTTTTACAGCCTGGTCTGCTTTAACACCATTGTGACAACTTTTAGAAAGAGTTTTCTACATAAAGACTGCTGAAAAGTATTGGTTGTGGGTTTTGCTCTGGTGGCTTTGAATGAAAAAGGTTCTCAGAGACTTAGGCGAGCTTTGAATGTGGTATAAATATTGCTCAGTGACTGAGAGACGAGGAGAGCCATTTCTAAATGATTTAAGCAGTCTGCATAAAATCATGAGTTTTCGTGGTACGTGTTTGTTCTACCTATATTTCAGCATTACTGCGTTAAGACGGGTCAAAGTAGAAATGTGGCCAGATAATTTTATCTTGGTAGTTCATGTTTTAATCCATGGTATCCAACATACAAACTTAGAATCATGTGTGTTAGCTTTTTTATGTCTTTGACAATTATTGTGTTCCTGCTTCCTCTTATTTTTCTCCCTCTAAATTTATATGTAAATTATCAAAAAAGTTAATTCTGAAATTATATGGGCAAAACCTTTGCAATTATTGGAAAATTTCCTGTATTGCTCTTACTTAACTTGGCTGGGTTTCTAGTCACTAGTGTGCAGAATATAGAGCAGCATAGTTAACAAGGAGGTTGAAAATTCTGTTTCTGGATTGTCATGACGTTATGTTCACCGGGTGAAGTAGTGAATTATATGACATATATTAGTGTTGTGTAGTGTTAATGTATTAATTTGATTTGTCTGTCTATTTTAAGTTTCCATTTAGATCACTGTGGGGCTTTGCCATGGTTTTTGCAGAAAACAAGTTTTAAAGGAAGGACGTTTATGACTCATGCCACAAAAGCTATTTACAGGTGGCTTCTTTCAGACTATGTCAAAGTCAGGTAAGCTGACCCATGGGTTGTCTCTTCAACTCCTGAATTATTTCATGTATATATAGAATCACAGAATGTTAAGGGTTGGAAGGGACCTCTGGAGAGCATCTATTCCAAATCCCCTGCCAGAGCAGGTCCACCTACAGCAGGTTGCACAGGATGGCGTCCAGGCGGGTTTGGAATGTCTCCAGGGTCAGAGACTCCACCACCTCTCTGGGCAGCCTGTGCCAGTGCTCTGCCACCCTCAAAGGAAAGAAGTTCCTCCTCGTGTTCAGATGGAACTTCCTATGTTCAAGTTTGTGCCTGTTACCTCTTGCCCTATCACTGGGCACCACTGAAAAAAAAATGGGAATATGAAATATCCAATGGGATACTAAAGATGAAGCCACCAAAGATGGCTGGATGAACTGGGATGTTGCCAAAAATAGCAACATTATAACCAGTTTAGAAGTAATGAATCATCCTCATGGATAATGTGTCTCTCAAATAATTTCCTATCAATAAAACAAAAAATCTTTCCTTCTTTCCTTGCGTTCTTTTCATTTGCTTTATTTGGGCCTTTAATAGTATCCTGTTTCCCCCCACCTGTTCCTCTTAAGACACTCTTTTGTTCTCGCACTTTTTAATGTCTATTTTTTCTCAAGCTTCACAGAAGTAGTGAATTTTAAGCCCTTAAAGATATAAACTACTTCTTAGGACAAGGTCAGATCAAATACAAAATACACAGAGTGCTCTGTTAGTTACGCGTTGTTGGGGTTTTTTTTTTCTTGTTTTTCTCCTTCTCTTTTTGTTTTCCCCGTCTGTTACATGACTTGACACGTCTTTTCTATGTGAATGCAGTAGTCCTGAGCATATCTCAACTCAGCAGATTCTAGCTTAGGTCAGAAACCCAATAAACAGTCCCCTTTTAGCTTGTTTGTTCTGGGCTGATAGGAAAAGTGTGGTTTAGTTTGATTTTTGAGGACTGTTACAAGCTAAGTGGCAGATCTCTGCGCAGGGCTGGGAATCCATTTGGACTTTTAGATGAATACAGAGCAGCTCCTGAACTGCAAAAACTCTCCTAGCATGCACTTTCAAAGGAAACGTGCTTTATAACTCCACTTAGGTGAACTACATTAGAGTATCTGGACTTGATTTCTAACGTAGGAGATGTAGCATTACTGAAGGGAAGTGGGGAAAAATCCAGAAAGTGGTTTTTTTCCAACTTTTTATATAATCTAAGCTGATAAGATGAGCTGATATTTAGCCATTTCGCTTATATCCAGTAATATATCAGCGGATGACATGCTATACACAGAAACAGACCTTGAAGAAAGCATGGACAAGATTGAGACCATCAACTTCCATGAAGTGAAAGAGGTGGCAGGAATCAAATTCTGGTGTTACCATGCGGGCCACGTTCTGGGAGCAGCCATGTTCATGATTGAAATAGCCGGTGTAAAGGTATTTTCTTTTTACTATAAAGTTGACATCAAACCTGAATTCTAACTTCGTCATTAATTATTTATGATTGTCTGTTAAGCCCCACCACCGTGACTGGAGCTGTCAAATAGACTTGCAGTCAAGTCAGGGTGGGAGGCCTGGTATTTTCTCATTAATTAGAACTAGCAAGTGGCACGTGTATCGAACCAGGTAGGATGTTTGGATTTTATGGGAGTGAGTTATGACACAGACTTGGAACCAGTAAACATGCTGTTTTCCTTGCTGGTCCACTCAGAGGTAGCTAATAACTGAGGCAGTATTATGGAAGCTGCATTTTAGTAAAATATAATTATAAACAGGTGGGGTTTTTTTGAATTTTGATTTACTGTGTCTGCCTGAGTACTTAAATGGCATTTGTCAAAGTATGCAAGTTATGTTTTTCTCATAATGCTCTTCTGCTAAAGTACCTAAAGAAATAGGATTGTTATTAATTTTAAGCACAGAGAGATTAAATAAGTCATCATATAATCACAGGCAGTGCTGTGTCAAAACCAGTTGAAAGTAATCTCATGAATTGGAGTTCAGTAGGATAATCACCACACAAGAGAAGTTTCATGCAGCCTTGAAGAGGGAAGAGAGGTGGTGGTCGTCAGGCTTGCTGTCTAGTAGGGCTTTGTTCATGGTTTATAATGGTTGAGAATTTTTAAAGTTTAAAAAAAGTATAGAAATAGAACTGAATTTACAATGGTTACAATAAAAATTAGATGTCTTGCTGTCTTTTTTTTTGTTTGGTGTTTTTCTAATTAAGGCATGATGGAGAGAGAGATTTCCCTCTTGCTGTGCCTGACTCAGATGGATTGGGTTTTAATATCCATTATTTTCTTTAATTAAAAATTACTAACAGTTGCAAATTACTTCTTGGTTTAACATGATCATTCCGTTTGGAAAATCTGTTAGATTACAAGCTATTTGTTTTTGGGGGGTTTTTTTTAGTATCAGAAAATCTGAGAAGAACTTCTAATAAGTAATTTTACTGGATTATTAATTACATTTGCATTCTGATCTGTAAATGCAGTTTTACCTACTTTTTACTTCCACTTAGGACCTGCTGTATTTTCTGTTATTTTTACTTCTTAATGTCAGTGCATGTATGCAAAAGGCTGAAAATGGAACCTTTATATCCCAAACGAAAAATAAAATCTTAATTGTTTACCTAGTTCTGTTGGAATTACGGTACTGCTTGAAATACTTTTATTCATTGTGGTTAAAATATTTGTATTTAAGGACTATTGACCTAATATTGTAAGCACTGTCCTCATCAGAAGAGCCTTTAGTTAAAGTACAAGTGACCTCTTTATCATAAATTCTGTAAAACCATCTTTGCTTCAAAAATTATCATTCCTATCTAACAGCTGCTTAAAGACTGGTAACCTGGTAGAACCTGTAATCAGAGTATCTCCTTCTCTTTGTCTCCAATAGCTTTTATATACAGGTGATTTCTCAAGACAGGAAGACAGACATCTGATGGCAGCTGAGATTCCCAATATTAAACCCGATATTCTTATAATTGTAAGTTTTACAAAATTATTTCTTTACATTAGTAATTAAACATGTATAGGAGTATTAATTAAACCTAAAATGAGAAAGACAGTGGAGATTTAATGGTAGTATGTAATTTGTGTTAAATATCCAAACACTTGGGTGTTCAGAACACTCCAGCATTTCTTTTCACTGTATTAAAAAGTCTAATTTACATTTTATAATTCTTCTGATGAAGTTCCCTAAGCCTCCAGACAAACCTTTTTCAAGATGGGAGATTTATTAGGTTTCAACTTGCGTTTGCGAGATGTATTGTACAAACCTCAATTTAGCCAGATACCTTTCTTTAGTAGATCCTAACCTGCTTCCAGCTGTGTTTGTTGAGAATTTGTCCTGGGTGGAGGTACCCTGAGTGCTATTCCATATTTTTGATTTGGTTTGTTTTCTGAGCAAAATGGTTTTATTTTGAATTCATGTTTGGAAAATCAGAAGCTCCAGGGAAACTTTAAAAGTAACACTTTTATCTGGAAATGAACAGTGTGAGCTTTCAGAGTAATGCTTAAAATTACTTCATTTATTGTGTCCCTCCTAAGTGCTGTCTGTAACTGACAGTATAATTTTAAGTCATATCAAAATCTTGTATTTTGTGTAATTCCTATCTTTTAGACTGTGTTTTTACAAACGGTGGCACACATACCACTAATGAGCCGTGTTACCATGATAACCACTTCATCAAAGCAGTGGCAGCGTTGCCAGTTAAGAAAATAAGTATGTTAAATTTGAAACCCCTTAAAAGAAGCATCAAAATTAACGGTTCTAAGGTGTTGGTTTTCTTTTTTTAATTTTATCTTTTTTTATTTACTAGCAGGATCTGTCTTTCCAAATTGCTAGGAGAGGTTTTGGGGCGGGAAAATGTTGATTTTTTTTTTATCTTGGTGGAGGCAGTTATGGGAATTCGGGGGTGGTTTTGATTTTTCTCATCATCTCAATCCCCTCCCTCCCCCTGTCCCCATCTTAACACCAGTATATTTCTCCGCATTTTCTTGTTGGATTCAGAGAAGATCGGGACTTAGTCCCTGTGTCAGCATTTTTAATATTTGGTTTCTCTGTGCATAGGAATCCACATATGGTACTCATATCCATGAAAAAAGGGAAGAGCGAGAGGCAAGATTCTGTAATACCGTTCACGACATTGTAAATAGAGGAGGTAGAGGTCTTATTCCTGTGTTTGCCCTGGGTAGAGCTCAAGAACTACTTTTAATTTTAGGTATGTACTTTCTCAGCTCCTCTTAATAAATGGCGTATAAAGTTAAATGAGAATGTTTTCATGTGCAGTCTTTACCTATAATGATTTTTTAAACAACTCTTCAGCCATTTCCCAGGGTGTTAACTACCTGAGAGTGTACGATGTGTGTTTGTTCAAATGCAAAAAAATCCAGTAAACCAACTGAGGCAATTCGGCTTTGTGAGGTAGGATGGAGACCGAGAAAGGAAAGGGCGATGGCATGGTAGTATGTGCTTGACTTTTGAATCTTGTTGAACCAGGATTTCAGCAAATAGGGACTATTATTACAGATTGAAAAGTGAGCAATCACAACTGTTCTGTTTAAACTGTGTACTGCTGAAAAAAAGATATATTTTGTTCCAAAGTTCCAGTCTTTGCCCTTTAGTTCACAAACCTATACGAAGAAATCTTTATGGGAAAAGTGGAGACCATGGCAGACACTTTGAGAATTTCTAAAGCCCTAATGATAATGGGAGAGCAAATTAGGCTCTGTTAAGAAGAGCAAAAATGGGGCGGGGGGCGAGAATTATACCTGATCATAACAAGCCAATTCACATAAATATATAGGTAGTTGCTACAAGGTACTTCAGAGAAAGCAATTTCTAAAGGAATTATTTCCAGGCATCTTTGCTTCCTTCTAGCACATTAAAATTGTACTATGTACATGATTTTTCACTAGTCTTTTTGCTCATGTAAATGCTGACAAGATCAAAGGATAACTATCTCAAAATTAAAATACTTATTTTTAGGAACGTTGAATCTGAAGTGTTAGCTAAAATACTTGAAATTCTTCTCATTTCCCATTTCAGTTTTGTTCAGCATTAGAAACTAGTTTGTTTTCAAAATGTGTTAGTGGTCTATTCAGATGTTAATAAGTAATTTGAATTAGTCATGGGGTAGTATTCAAGGTTGTAGGATTATTTACCACTTACCATTGATTAAGTTTTTTTTTTATTTTATAGAGGAGATAAAAACTGAACATTTTAAATTTTGTGTAGCCATTAGTTTGTAATTTGTTGGCCTCTCTTTGCTGTGTGTAGATACTAGAGTCACATTCTAAAGATAAGCTTGAAAATACATCTAGTAAAGTTAGACATGTAATTGGATGCTTAATTAGGTATAAAATGCAATTGCATCTCACATGTCTACACAATTGAGCCCGCAGGCTTCTGTGTTTGTTTTTCTTCTTTCCATAAGCATTTGACAAAAGATAAAATATTGCATTTTGGTATAGAAAATTATGATGATGGGTGCTGTCTTAAATGTTACTCTAAGTTCTGGTATTAGGTATCTTTTATTGGGTGTTTTCACCTCACACTTGAGCTTGTTAAGATATTCATGTCAATGAGCCTCTTTGACATGTTCTGAAAAGCTTTGCCTGCAGATCAAAGCTGTTAGGTTAAAGCCACGTTTTAAATGTACATATACAGCCAAAAGAGCATACCACTCTTTTTGAACAATTGTTCTCCAGTTAAGTAATATAAATATGTTTTAGACTAGCAGAACTGTATCCAAGTGGGAAAAGGAATAAGTTATGCTTGTACAGCTGCTTTTAGATCTCTTCTTTGTGTTTCTTAAAGCTCGTGGCTACTGTCATCAGTGATAAAATAAGTTGTGCTTAGTGGAGGCTTTTTCCCTGTTTTTGTTTCGGTTAAGCTTGTAAAATACAACTGTTGGTGATATACAGGAAGCCAGGCTTGGTAACTGGATGTTTCCTTCACACCTTGAACCCCATGTATTTGTTTTCCAGAATTTTGATACAGTGAATTCTCACCAACATATCTATGCACAGATGTCCCTAGCTGTGAGATGTAGAATTAATATTTGACAGAGACATTTTAGCTTTATTGCAGTGGTGTGGTAGACCTTGCATTGTTGTAAATGTAGATTTATTGCTGAGTAGTATCATGTACACCTAATACCTTGTAGCTGAAGTTGGTCATTGATTGGAATTTGACCTGCCAAAAATATCTGACGTTCTTTTTCTTGTTTGTTTGTACTAGTTGTATACATTTTGAGTTGGCGATTGCCTTTTCTTCTTTAGTAGAGCAGGTAAAAAAAAAAGTTTGTGATTTTCTGTAATAAAACTGAAAAAAAACCCACTGCTAAGTCTGTTTTACAAGAAGTATTAACATTTCCAAGAAGCGTGCATTTTGGAGATAATGCTGTGGGTGGGGTTGTGGGGGTTTTTTTGGTTGATGGTGTTTTTTTGTTCTTTTTCATTGTTTTTGGGGTTTTTTTAGATGAATACTGGCAGAATCATCCTGAACTCCATGACATCCCTATATATTATGCCTCCTCTTTGGCGAAGAAATGTATGGCAGTTTATCAGACATATGTCAATGCCATGAATGACAAAATCCGCAAGCAAATTAACATCAACAATCCATTTGTTTTCAAGCATATTAGTAATCTGAAGGTAAGCTTGAGATGAGGCTGTCTTGCAGAAGAGGAGGGGTGACAGAAGACTTCGTGTTTGATGAATAGTTTGCGTGTTTACTATCCTAATAGGTGGATTAGGTGCAGGTTTATATCTGAGTTATCTCCTATCCCAGTGTTTAGAGGGCTGGTTGAGGGGAACTTACACCCCAACTTTTCTTCCATGGTAGATCCCTGTGCTTATAGTTTTCTCCTTGTGGATATCAGTAGGAGGAACTTTTCCTGCAGAGGGCACTTTTTATGAGGATGGAGTATAATCTGGGAAGGTAGGGTTCTCCTTGTGCGTTGTTCAAGGGTGCAGCTAGGCTGTCCTTCATTTAAGCGGGTTACAGTAACTGATATTCTTACTGCTTGTCCGTTTAGAGTATGGATCATTTTGATGACATTGGGCCAAGTGTTGTGATGGCGTCGCCGGGTATGATGCAGAGTGGCTTATCCAGAGAGTTGTTTGAGAGCTGGTGCACCGATAAGAGAAACGGAGTGATTATAGCAGGGTACTGTGTTGAAGGAACGCTTGCTAAGGTGAGTTGCTAACGCACCACGGCTTCTCAATATGAAGTAGTATTCATGCTGTGTTTAAAAGGAATTGGCCAATAGCAAATGTCTTTATTTGGATTTACTGAGGAGATTGTTGTCAGGTACACATAATTATGTAGTCAAAACTAATTACGTTTGGCTAATATTAATGAAAAGTATAGAAAACTTGCATATGGCCACTTCCAGTGATGTTATACAGAATAATCTTTTCTTGTCATGAGAAAGCATGATTGATACTTTTCTCCATCTTTACGCCTCTCCATCATTTAAAGTTTTGAGAGGGGAGCCGTGACCCTAATTCTAGAGGAATCGATATTAAATCTAGCACTACTTACTGCCTTGCGCGTGTTGTGCCACTGTCTGGTTGTAGAGAATGAAATCTTTCCTTCCAAATTCTAGTAGCTAAGGGCAACCATAGCATCTAGTTTTGCCTTTAGAGATGGAAATCACACACTTGTTATAATTTCAATGCAAGTTTGAGAGATGTATCTGGAAGAAGAATGAACTCCCAGATCTGCTGCGGGTGCAAAAGTTGAAACGGTGTGTGTTGTGGATGCTTTTTTGTTTTCATTTTTGAGTGTGTGTTTTGTGAGATATAAAGATTCTTTTTAAGTTTGTCACATTTAACCTGGCTGCCAATATTACTTCATTGATTTTGAAATTTTTGAAATGTAAACCATTGGTTATATGGTGTCTGTAGGAGACTTTCAATTTTTTATTTAAAGCGCTCTTTTTTTCCTAGCACATCATGTCTGAGCCTGAAGAGATCACAACTATGTCAGGGCAAAAACTCCCACTGAAGATGTCTGTGGATTACATTTCTTTCTCTGCTCACACGGATTATCAACAAACTAGTGAATTTATCCGGGCGCTGAAACCTCCACATGTGGTTAGTATCCATGCTGCCTGTTTCTCCAGAGGGGGAGTCATCAAACCAGTTCACAGCCTTGAGTCATCAAGGCAGGCACTGGTGTCTAGCAGTAGCCAGCATCCCTATGTTTTGGATATTAAAAGGTGGAGATTTTAACCACTTTTTGTCGTGTTACCTTAGCAAAGTAAAGATGAACTTGCTCTTGACTGTCTGCGTGTGAGATATCTGGGGATGACTTTCAGTAAAGCAGTATGGTCCACAGCCCGCTTCAGCAGTGCTTTGCTCAAGTAAGATACAGTACAGGACAACGTTAAGTTGGGGGGGGCGCTGGTATTGGAATAACTCACTGGAATTTGCCCCAGAATAAAAAAGAAAACATTGATTGACAAAGAGGAGGCCAGTCTGAAAGAAGGTATGTAGCAGGCAGCAAATGACAAAGGCAGCGCTTGTGGGGAAAAGCGTGAGCAAAACACAGGGAGCAGGAGGTGTGAAGGAGCAGAATATGAAAATGAGGACTGCGATCTGAAACTTGCTGAGACTGGGGGCGAACCAGTGTGCAAGCACAGATAAGGAATAAAATAAATCATAGCAGAAGAAAAGAGGATTTAACTTCGCAAAGAAAACTCTGAACTTAATAAGCATTCCCTATGAATTGCATGTTTATTGTGTATATGTTTATCTACATGCAGACAAAAATGTAAAGCTAACTAGCTTTTATCGTTCAACTTAATACGTCCCTTTCATAATGTAACAACGTGCTCGTGTATGAAAAGTTAAATGGAATTTCTGTAATGCATTCTGCTTATTTGCATGTGTTTTTCTACTAATACTCAGGGTCGTGAAATCTGCATTTGAATAATGCATAGAATTCAAACACACACACAGAACTGTGTAGTATAATTGAGCTAATGTTTCATATATTGTGACCTCATGAAATTACATTTTTATAAATACGAGGTACAAGATGGCAGTTTTCTTGGATGATTTGTTTACTAAACGTGTCTGGTTCAGCAAGTAACTTCCGCTAAAAGGAAAACTGTCTTTCCTATAGATTTTAGTTCATGGTGAGCAGAATGAAATGGCCAGATTGAAAGCAGCATTGATACGGGAATATGAGGATAATGATGAAGTTCATATAGAAGTCCATAATCCTAGGAATACTGAAGCTGTGACATTAAACTTCAGAGGAGAGAAACTTGCCAAGGTATAAAATCGGTATTTTCTTATCTGTACAACAATATTTTCCTCTGGGATAAAACCCACATTTTCTTCCAAGTCTCTGTGTTTAATGTGTTTTGGATTGTGTATGTTTTCCAGGGATTCAAAGTATATGAATGTTTTGTGTTTAGTGTTGTATTTGGTGTTTGGGTTTGGGGGCTTTTTGTGTGGGTTTTTTTTTTTCCCCCTTTGGCTTTTCACTCTCCCAGCCTTTTCTTATGTTACATTTCAGAATGTTTGTTGGTTACTCTCACCTTTTGTTTTCAGAGTTAATTTTACAATATGTTTGATTTTTCTGAGAAAACTGTATTTTGTCTCCATAATTACCTTTAAGCTGTGAATACTTCAGATTGCCTTGTTGTGCTATTTTATTTTTTTTTTCCAGGTGATGGGATCTTTAGCAGATAAGAAACCAGAGCAAGGACAGAGAATTTCTGGAATCCTAGTTAAAAGAAATTTTAACTATCACATCCTTTCTCCATGTGACCTCTCCAGTAAGTAAAGACGGTGATTTGCTCAGTAGGTAATTGAAACTTACAGTATCATTCTTTTGTCATTAAAACACATACAATACTGTGGTTTTTTTCTGTAATTTTGTGTTTGATAAACAGTTAGTGAACATCTTAGTTTTTGCATTGGTTTAATTTTACCTAAAGTTTTGAACTGTTGTAGTGAGAAGAAAGGCATTCAGTTCATTGTCCGTTGAAGTTTAAAATCCTTTCTATTCTTTCTGTAAAAGAAAAGAATCAAAATTCTGTTTCCCTTACTTAAAACTTCTTCCTTTGCATGAATATGCAAATAAGCATGGCAGTGCAAATAAGCAATAAACATGGCAGTGAGAACAGAAGAACACCTTGATCAATCATCCTGACTGTTTCTAAAATGTCATTAATTTTTAGTGTAAAAAACTACAGTACGGTGAAAATATTTGTGTATTGCTCCTATGCTATTTATTACTAACGAAATTGATCTATTCTCAAAATAGAAGAATAATTAAATGTAAGGTCAGAAGAGCTTGGGGGAAAGCAGTTCTGCTGTCCTAGTTCATTGTTTTCCTCTAATGGGTATGATAAAATAAAAAGCTCTTGCTGGTTTCATAACCACAAATGCATTATTTTGCAATAAGACACTCCACCTTCCTCTACAGATTGTCCTTTTTGTCTTAAAGGTATCAATGCCATTACTTATTTCCAGTGGCAATTTTATTTTTTAGGAAGTAAGTTCAAAGGGATGATTTTTAATACATACTTTTTAATCTTTCAGATTATACAGACTTGGCGATGAGCACTGTGACACAGACGCAAGCCATTCCGTATACAGGCCCTTTTAACCTGCTTTATTATCAGCTACAAAAGCTTACTGGTGCGTATTTGGAAAGACATGTTCATGATTTATAGCGGTCAACTTTTAAAACAACTTCCGGTCTTCTGAATGGAAATTTCTTTGCCAGAAACTGACGTACCACAGTTTGTTTCATATTTCACGATTTTGATTAGATTATGTGGCTTCTGTCAGCTCTGTCAGTTCATGAGTATGGCACCAGCTTCTTGTGGGGATTCTGCTGTAGTTAATACTAGGAAATCATGAGCATATTGGAATATAGAGCCTATGCTGATTCTTATCTCCTGTCAGCCCCCAGAGTGAGTGCCATAGCCATTCTGATGCAAAATTTATTAATTGATCTTTTCTCTCCAGCGCCAGAATAGAATGGGTAATGCCATCCAGTTAATAAAAACAAAAGTTCTGTCCTGCTTTGTGACAGACAGCCTCTTCTGCCCCTCCCCAAGAGGCAAGAATCTAACCTTTTTGGCTTTTACTAGTCAGAAGTCGTTTAAATCTGCCACTAGTTGGATCTTCTGTGCCTCCATCCAGGTCTCTTAAAGGTTGGGGGCAACTCCTGTTCGTTAAAGGCACACACGCTTTGCAGGATCCCTTCCCAGATTTGAATCTCAGGAATTACTTTTTTCTTCTCTAGTGTCAGAATCTAATTCATATCAGTAGTGAAGAGAAAACCTGTATTCAAGCTGATCTTCGGGTCTCATAACCTGAGTGCCACCTGGCACACTAATGCTTTTGTTTTAAGCTCCGTGCTTATGTAAGCAATGGGTTATCCTTCAAGGGCGTAAGAGGAGCTGGTTAATTCTGCAAACGGAGCACTAAATTTCTCGTTTGTTTTCTTTTTTGTTGGTGTAGTCACATCAGTGTACTAAGCCAGTCAAATATAAGAACTAAAAAAAAGGGAAATGGCCAATATTATATACCCAAAAAAACCCAAACAATCCAGAACAAAGGAAATAATATTGTCAGGTAAGGAAAGAGAGCATGCACTTCCATTTTGTGAGCTGTTCTGAACAGTTGTGACAATAACAGACAACCCTCTTAGTGTTAAAATAACCTGTTTTCTTATGCAGATAAAGTTAGTCTTGCTTTCAGTATAATTGTATTCTTCCTGTTTGTTGTCACTTCATAGGTGATGTAGAAGAAATAGAAATCCAACAAAAACCAGCCCTGAAGGTTTTCAAAAACATTACTGTGATCCAGGAACCAGGCATGGTAGTCCTTGAGGTGGGCATTGGTGAGGGAGAAAGAAGTATTTTGTTCTCAGGTTTCTGCAAATTAGTATCATATAGATGTCATGCAGAATTAAATGTTTCAAGTAGTTTTCTGTAAGATGGCAACAGAGTGAAAGCTAGAACAAAGTTCCCCTTGAAGCATGGTCCTGTGGTGATGCCTGTTGTTTCATTTAGCCACAGGTAGTTTCTTTTTTGCCGTGACTCAATAAGAGTATATACTAAAAGACTATAATGACAGATTAATAGTAGCTAATAATTTGGTGTAAAATGCGTGACAGTCATTTGAAGCTAGAATTCAAAGAAAAGCTAATAGGAGAATGCAGTGAATGTTACCTCGGTTTTATGTTGCATTATTCACTCAGACCAAAATAACAGCCTCAGATTATGAATTTTATTTTTTATTTTTTTTTATCTTGCAGTGGGTGGCAAATCCTGCTAATGATATGTATGCAGACACCGTGACAACAGTGATACTGGAAGTTCAGTCAAATCCCAAAATACAGAAAGGTAGTAGGTTTAGTGTATGTTTATTTAACTGAGGCATTTCTTAATTTTTCAGTATGAAGCTTAGAGGGATATAATGCCTTGAAATACTTTGCAATCCCCCTATTGCACTTCCTCTCCTTATGAAGCTCTTTAGGGACTAAGATTTGCTACTTAAAAATAGAATTACAACTTGGCCTTCATTATTTGTAACGTTCATTTGTTGAAACTTCCTCTTACATGGCAACTGGTAGCTGACTGTGGAAAATGTGACCTTATTTAAAATAAGTTAAATATTACTCACTTTAGATGTTTGTATTAAAAAATTGTGATATCTCATTTAAATATTTCAGTTTCTCCCTTGAAAGTCATGATTGCTGTTCATGAGTGGTATTCGTATGACTGTACATCAGAGAGAGTTAGGTAGATGATGCTGAAAAAACATCAGACTAACTTCACAATTACACTTACGCAGACCCTATAACCAAATAATATTATTGGGTAGTGACTGCATCATCAGATACTGGGTTTGAAGTGAAAATTAGACATGCAATTTCTATTCTAAAATGTGATAAGTACAGGGAACATGTATTTAAAATGTACATACTTCCTTGACTCTTCCACCTCTTTTTAATACATTTTCTTTATAAATTGTTTAAACATACATATCTTATGTAGCTTTTGGATTGTTTTTCATGAAAGTTATTGAGGAACCAGCACGTATCAGTTAGGCCATTTTCCCTCCCAGCACATGTCTCGGAAAGTAAATGACTTTTTCTTTTCAGCTGCAGTACATAAAATTTCAAAAAAAGTGGATATGGATGTGTATAAGAAGAGAATGGAGATCATGCTTCAGTAAGTTGGCATATATTTTTCTAAAGGAAAATAATCACTGTTAATCATGTATATACAATAATTTTATTATAACACAGTTTAAAGATACAGTTAGTTAAAAATACTTTATGCAAATTTACTTCAGTCTAATTTCTCTGAAGGCCAGGAATTAAGTAAAGAAAGAAGTAGAGTTCTCAGCATCGTTAAAATTTTGAATACAGGGCCCAGTATTTCTTCCAGAAGTGGATTTTTGTCTCCCAAAATTAGGCTATGACTGTTTATAAAAATACCTTTTCGGATCACATCTCTTTTAAAACTTATTCTGATGTGTGTTCTGTTATTTCCATAGAAATCATGCCTCTTTTGAAATCAAAGGAATCCTTCCCTTCATTTATGATATGATTTATTTTGGTTTACTTCCTACTTTTATGTAAAACCCCACTCACCATAATTTAGATTGGTATTTGTTAATTATATCTGAGTGGCTTAAATAACAGTTAAATAAAGGAGATACTCTGCTGACAAAATGCCTTTGGAACCCTAAGGTTAAAAGAAAGCAAAACCTAAGTTTGCTGTTTGGCCATGTCTTACACGCATAGGTCTTTGTTTTAGGGATATGTTTGGAGAAGACTGCGTGAGCTCAAAAGATGGCTCTGTCCTGTGTGTGACGGTTGATGGAAAGACTGCAAACATTTCACTGGACACTCGGGTACGTACAGCAAAGCACTTCTTCCGTGCGCAGAGGTGAGCCTTCCGTCTAGTATACAGTGCTGCCTGGAATATCATGTTCCCATTTGCTAAGGAAATGCGTTTGTATTTGGTATGGAAACAGCTTAAGCTATTCACTTGCCGTGGATTTCATTGACATTTTCACCAGTTGACCCGTACCCAGCCTTTCTGGGAGAAATACTGATCAAGCCTGCAAACTGAGCTACTGAGTTTGTTACAAAAGCATTTCCTAGAGAGTTTTCTTTATTTAAAAAGAAAAAAGCTAGCCATGTTTATGTAACAAATGCAAATATAGATTTGGAAGGAAAGCCACTATTTTTCATCAGCTCTCTACTTGAATAAAAATAAAGATTATAGAGAAGAAACTGAATGAACCCACATTTTTTAAAATGCCCTTAAAACATAGGCTCTGGTTTGAGTAATTGAACAGGCACAGAGTAGGAATGATGCTGCTAAATAATTTTTTTGTTGTTATCTTCATCCTTTTGTAGTTAAATTGAAAGCCGGAAATACTCACAAAAAGAAACACTACATTAATTTACTAGCTAGGTTCAGAATTGGATGTCATGCACATCTGAAGGCTGCTTTAATAAGCTATCACACCTAGTTACTTCAACAATGTGGAACTGTAAAGAATGGTTAAAACTTAAGCATTTTAGTGTGTTGACTTTCTGTCATTATTAATAAGGTATTAAAAATGTATAACATATTACCACTATCCACAGAAGTAATATATTCCACTGGAGTAGCTCTCAGGTTCTGTGCTTAGGGACCACTTCTACAAACCCAGAAGAAAAGGTTGGTCCCCATGAAAACTCATTACCTGTTGAAACAAAACAAGTGACTGTTAATTATCTTAATAGAATAGTGAGTTACAGTTTTGCGGTTAACACACGGTGCTTGCTGTGTCATCTTTTTTCAGAAGCATATGCTACATTTCAGTGTATAAACAGTACAGGAAAAAATACAGGACTGATGAAAAGAGCTCTTGTGATAGAGAAAAAAGTAACGAGACTGGAAAAAATGCATACTGGTTAATCAAGAAGTTAGGTTTCATTTTCATGTATTATTATACTGATACATGTCAGTATTTTTAAAAGACACTTGTACTGACAGAAACTCTAATGGCAACTCAAGTGCAACAGCGTGTATCTTTGTAATACTTATTTTACATACTGTGTTGGCAATGGCAAGCTTGTCCCATTGTGAGCCAAATTTTACGAGAAAGATCTGTCCTTCTTTGTGTATCCTAAAAGAAGGTATGTATCTTCTTTTAAAACTTTAATAGCTTTAAAATAAAAAACCTCTTTAGCATAGATCTGACTATATGGTGGGACACGTGGATTTATTTTTGCTATATTAACTTTTAACACAGTGCTCTTACAGTTAACATGCTTTTAACAGCATTTTTAGATAACATTAAATGCATGTTTGCATGTTTGCTGCTTCAAATGCCTTTTTTTTTTCCCACCCATATGTTTACATTTGAGTTACTTGTTCAGAAGAGAAACAAGTTAATACTGAATTAGAGAAGGTACAATCTTAGAGCCTAGAAAGTCCACAGGATGAAGAGTAGTATTACTGCGCAAATGCTGCCCTTTGTTTCTGAGATAGAGCAGTCAGGGTTGAACATTGATGGACTTGCACGTTTGGGGTGAGCATCTTTCTCTAGGAAGACATTTTAAATTGTTTTAGTGATCAGTGAATCTCTTTGGGGTTTTATTTTGATGTAGATGTTATCTTAGGGGTGTGGGAACATCAACGTGGAGACTCCCTGGGTACAGGAACCTGTACCTCTGTGCTGAATGCAGGTGTTTCCTCACAGTGTTAACCTCATCCAGTGCGGGTGAATTCACAGATAAAATGAAATCTCCAAGGACGGAACCTTGTGTGGTTTTATTTGATTTTTGAATTAATCTCCAGAACTTTCGCATTTTACATAGTAGTTTTGAAACAAGTTGTTAATCAAACATAAAACTTGAGATTAAGCTGCTTGTTGCTGGCATAAGTCTTCTCTGAACTCTTCTACATGTTGGCAGATCATTTAAAAACATACAGTACCGCTCTTGATAATTTTATTTTCAATTTGCATGGCTGGCTTTTTCCTTTCCCCTTAAGAGCATTCTTCACATGGTGAAAAGGAATACGAAGAGCTACTTGTTCTAACATACTTCTTTTTTTGTTCCCAGACAGTTGACTGTGAGCCAGGAAGCGAAGATGACGAATCCCTCCGCGAAATGGTGGAGCTGGCTGCACAGAGGCTGTATGATGCCCTCAGCCCAGTGTACTGACCTCTGTAGATACCTAGGACGCATCAGAAAAATCTTTTAAATGTTCAATTTATTTGGACTATTTTTTAAGAGTAAATAAAATGTTTTTCTTCAGTACGTCAAACGTTATCAATTCTGTGACTGCGAAACTGCTGAGTTATTTCAAATACCCGGTGAGCAACCGTATAGCAACTGTATTTGTGCATAGAGTTCATAATAAAATTGGGCAAAGTTTGCATAATGTTCTATTTTCTTTGGTGCACATACAAGAAATAAGAAAAAATTCTTAACCTGTCTAAATGTAGAATTACAAAAACTAAATTGAGAGTTATATATTTTTGACGATTGATGACCAGTTGGAGGATAAATTTGATGTTTTGCGTTTGCATGTGCTCAGAATCACACTTGCATGTAATTTTGTTCCTGTCAGGCAAGCAATTACGCGCGTGCTTGTATCTGCTTGAAGTCAAAGGGGGCTTGAACACATTTAAAATGGATTCCTCGTTTGCATGCCGGGGTTAATTGGAGCTGTAAAACTATGTATGCAGGCGCTGCCGTTAGTTAACCAGCTTCCAGCCGGGGCCGTGCTCATGCCCTGTAGCAGCCCCACGTACAAAGAAGCGGGTGACTGTCACCCGCGGCTGCTGTCACCTGCGGTTGCTGTCACGCGTGGCTGCTGTCACCCTCTGCGGGACACTCGGCACACGCTGCTCCCGCCGACGGCACTGTCCCTCGGTGCCAGGGAAATGGGCAAACTGGGCAAAGAAACAGGCTCTCGGAAACCGCCCAACGTGGAGGCGAATTCCAGATACCGAAGTCATACTCCGAGTTAGCCGGGGTTGTTGCCAAACTGTAAATCATGCTGAAAAATGTCCACGGAAGATGAGTTTTCTACGAAAGAACGTTATCTTTCCCTTGTACGCACAACTTCCTTCCCTCCTCCTTTCCCCTTTTCTCAGCTGATTAAATTGGCACCTGATAATCTTTATAGCAGTATTAGCATTAGCAGAATTAGCGCGTTATTAGTATTAGCAGAATTAGGGACAACTTTCCTCTCCAGATTGTATGTCAGTACAACGCGTATGAAGCCTTTCTCAGGAGAAAAATCGCATGTTCTTAGCAAAGGAAGTCTGCCTTAGGAACAGAGCAGCTTATTTTTGACGCGATGGGTGTTTTTTCACGCGTGCTTTCAGCCGATGTCACCCTTGAACGCGCCCCGGGGGTTAAGGCTCCCCGGCGCCGTCCTTCCCGCCGCCTCCGCTCTCGGCCCGGGCCGCCCCGCGGTGCCGCTCTGCCCCCGGCGCTCGGAGCCGGCTCTTAAGGCGGCCTCCCCCTTCTCCCGCCTCCCCCTGCCGGCGGACGTCCGGCGGCCGCCATGGCGCTGGCGGAGGCGGGCGCCCGCGGGCGGCTGCTGGTCTGGCCCCGCGTCGTCCTCTTCGGAGACTCCATCACTGAGGTAGCGGCCCTGCGGCAGCCCCCCCGGGGCCGCGCCGCCACCCCCCCCTCCCCTGCCCTCCCCGTTGCCGCCCTGGAGCTCCATAAACATCCCGGTTCCTCCTATCGGGAGCGCGCCCTGGTTTTCCCTGAACGCCGCGCCGCTTGGACTCGGCGCCTGTGCCGAGCGCGGGGCTTTTGTGGAAAAAGCGAGGAGGCGGCGGCTGCAGGGGAGGGGGGGGGGGTGTGTGTGTCCCGGCCTCGCCTCAGTCCCCGGCCCCCGGCAGGCGGCATCATGGCGGCTGAGCCGCGCTCCTCAGGCGGGGACCGGCCTGGCCCCGCGGGGCGGGCAGGAGGGCGGTGGAGCGGGAGAGCGGCCCGGAGCAGCCGCGTCCCCCTGGCATCTCCCACAGGAGCGGCCCGGAGCTTCCGCGCCCCCATCCCTGTGCCAGCGCCCGGTGCGGTGCCTCCCTGTCGCTCCCCCAAGGGAGCTCAGCCGCCCCGGAGCCACGTTCTGCGTTGAGGTGACCGGGCCGTGGCTTGGGGAACCTCCTTCGAGGCGGTACCGGCTTCTAGTGGTTGTGGGCCAAGAAGGCCAATGGCAGCCTGGGGGGCATCGAGAGGAGTGTGGCCAGCAGGGGGAGGGAGGTCATCCTCCCCCTCTACTCTGCCCTGGTGAGACCACATCTGGAGTACTGTGTCCAGTTCTGGGCTCCCCATTTAAGGAGGACAGGGAACTGCTGGAGAGGGTGCAGCAAAGGGCCAGGAAGATGATTAGGGGGCTGGAGCATCTTTCTTATGAGGAAAGGCTGAGGGAGCTGGGGCTTTTTAGTCTGGAGAAGAGAAGACTGAGGGGGGATCTCATCAATACTTTATAAATACTTCAAGGGAGGGTGCCAGGAAGAGGGGCCAGTCTTTCTTCAGTGGTTCCCAGTGATAGGACAAAAGGCAACGGGCACAGACTTGAACACAGGAAGTTCCATCTGAACATGAGGAGAAACTTCTTTCCTTTGAGGGTGGCAGAGCACTGGCACAGGCTGCCCAGAGAGGTGGTGGAGTCTCCGACTCTGGAGACATTCCAAACCCGCCTGGATGCTATCCTGTGCAACCTGCTGTAGGTGGACCTGCTTGGGAAGGGAGTTTGGACCAGACGCTCTCCAGAGGTCCCTTCCAACCCTGGTGATTCTGTGATTTTGGGTCCCTGCCTTCTGTTGTGTGGTGGGGTAGGGTCACAGAGCTGCTCTGATGAAAGAAGATTTGGCCGAAGACAAAGCTTGTCTTTAGTGAGAGGGGGGTTGTCTAAACCTGCTCACTCTGCAGCTCTGCGAACAGGCGGAGCGCTGTGGCGGGGAGGGTGGTGCAGCAGTGGGAATAAGGAGAAGGGATTCCTTTTTCCACTGCCAGAAGAGGTGAGCATCGACCTGCACTCCGAAGCAGCATGTGGAGAGAGGGTTTTTAGCAGCGCTCTCCAAAATGAATGGATCTTAGATATAAAGTAGGAAAAGTAGGGGGGGGAAGCTTCACGGACCAAAATAAAACTACAGCCTGACAGCCATCAATTTGGATTCTGAAGAAATCACAGGGTCAGTCCCTCTGTAGGGACAGTCCCCCATTGAGTCCGATGCCAGTCATGTGTGTAGGTAAGAGCAGGGCTGTTTGACCTCTGCCGGGATGCAGCGGGCTGGGGGGGAGGAAGCACTGCTGCGGCGGTGCCGGAGGCCACGCACAAAAACCTTTCGAGGAGGGAAGGTGCCGGTGGTGGGACTGACGTGCCGGGGAGCAGGTTCCTCAGTGAGTGTCTGACCGTGTTCCTTGCTTTCAGTTCTCCTTCCAGGAAAATGGCTGGGGGGCGTCCCTTGCTGACAGACTGGTCAGGTAAGAGCTTGAATTTCAAACGTAATTTCTAGCATGCAAGAGCCGTGCAGTTTTTCTAAAAGAAACCCAACACAAGTTAATATTTAATGTATATTTATTTATTAATACTTATTTATTTATTGAAGTGGAGCTGCCTTAGCGGTAACTTGCCCAGTGCTGGTGGAAATGCTTATTGGGTGTTTCTTTCCCCTCAAAGCTTGAGCGGAAGGAAAAAAAATCCTTAGTGAGTGTCAAGGTTGTTGTTCTGGTTTCATAGTCTAAGTGACAGGTAAACACTACACGTGCAATCTGTGCCTGCACCTTCAAAACATAAATACATAATCCCACTGAAATCTCCTGTGACTTCTTGTTGCTTCTGAGAGGGACGGAGGCAGGTGTCCTGACAGAATGGTTCAAAACGTGCCAAGTTTTGTTCTGGTGGGCAAAGGGGGGATGTTCTTTTTCATATGTGTCTCCGTTTCAGGAAATGTGATGTTGTGAACCGTGGGCTCTCGGGGTACAACACCCGATGGGCTAAACTGATCCTTCCAAGACTGATCAGTAAAAGTACTGGTGCTGAGAGTACTGTTGCAGTTACTATTTTCTTTGGAGCCAATGACAGTGCTTTGAAAGGTACGGTAGCTTTCTTTTTTCCCCATGACCTGTTCTTTTAAGACAGTTTTACAGTATAGCAGAAAAGGCAGAACATTACGCAGACTTTCCCTGCCATTTCTCTACGAAGCAGTTGCACTTTTTTCATTTTTACAGTGGATTGTTTTCAGTCATTTTATTTGTATTCAAACCATGCAGTGCATTCTATTTCTCTCCCTCTCACTGAGTGTTAATATCAAAAGTAAATTTCAAAGTGCTTGAGAATTAGTCTTATCCATCACCTAAAACTGGAGTTGGGCGTCTAGCTGATTTTTCTGCCTTTAAAGCAGTCTGATGAGTTCTTGGCAGATGGGTTGAGGAAATCAGGGAAGGTAGCATTTGGATTCTCTTTAAGATAAGCATAGCAGTGCGCAGAGCTAGTCTAATCAAAATTATAACCTCAGCACACAAAGGACTGTATGTCCATGGGAATTTTGAAATTTTTCTCTGCATCCAAGAGAGTGAAAAACCTTAGCTTCTGTTTCGGGTGAAGTTTGAGGTGATTATGTGATCTAATACTAAGATACGGAGTTGCAAGACAAAGCGTCTTTAAGAAAAAAAAGGTGATTTATTTCCCCATGTCCCTCATTTGTGTTAGCTGGAAGTGCTGTGTTTAACCTCTTGATTTGTTGAGGAACAGCGTTCTCCCGCGCCACCTCCTGAATCAATGGTCGGGCTGAAGTGCTTAATGAGAACGAGCGCCAACCTTCATCTGCTGTGGCAAAAGCACGTTATGTTGTGTAATAAACCTGTAAGCGGTTTAATATCGCTAATGTCTGCGCTCCATCCCCTGACAGACCTGAACCCTAAGCAACACGTCCCCTTGGAGGAGTATGCTGCAAACTTAAAGAGCATGGTACAGTATCTGAAGTCAGTGGACATTACTGAAGACAGGATTATTTTGATAACGCCACCACCTCTTCAGGAATCAGCCTGGGAAAAGGAGTGTCTTGCCAAAGGTAAAAGGATGATACGGATGGGCGGAATTTCTGCGTTTTACCGGCAGAGTGTAAGTTGCTGATCCCAGGCTGACGGATGCTTAGCTTCGTGCTTGCGCCCAGATTGCAGTCATGTTCTTTGTGTTGGTGGAAAAGGCCTGCTAGCTGCTTTGCTAAACAGCTTTTGGATAAGCTCCTGGAGTAACTGCCAGCTAACTAATAACATCCTTTTGAAAGTGTTTGTGCATGAAACTGCCAGAAGCGGCTGCCCCTTGAGAAAATAGTCTGCTTAGGATAGCTCGGCAAAACCTATGTCATGTCCTAGCAGCTTCTGAAATAACATGAAGAAGTTTGGGCATCGTGTGCCTTAGAGTATTTTATAATAATTGCAGCATATTTCACATCTGTTTGGGTAAGCAGTAATATCCTAGCCAGGTTTATTTTAAACAAAAAGAAAAGAAAAAAAAGACAAACCCAGAGAGTATCATATTCTAAGGATGCTAATAAAAACACCTGGAAAAGAAGCAAAAGGTGATTAAATGATTTCTCATTGTGGTGTTCAAGCTAATTCTAAAAATCGAGGCATAACAGCCCTGCTTACTTCATGTTTCTCAGCTGGTGGAAATTGCCGTAATTCCAGGGACTCCAGCAGCAGCAGTTTATACCTCCTGAGAGCGTGTCCTCTTTTCTATTTGGACAGCTTGTCCAGTTCTTGCACATTTTTAAAAGACTTTTGAGTTAGATTCAGGCAAATACAGAGCTGTCACCTTCGATTTTGCAGGGTTTTCTCTGATTTAGGTGGCATCGCGTATGCTGAGTTGTGTGCCCCATCAAAGCGGTAACATTTCGAAGATGACCTCAGGTTTCAATTGTGTGAAACCTGTTATTGCATGACTCTCCATGAGGGGGCGCTGGTGTGCGGCAGAGACCGCAGTGCCCAACAGATTTGGGACTGCGTGAGCCTTATCCAGCAGGGTAGTTTATATGTTTAATTTGGAAGAAGTGGCAAAAGTCCTAGAGTAACATTCATAGCCTGTGTAAGACAGTAGCAGCCGTGGCAGGTCAGATCAAACGTCAGACACGGCCGGTACCGGGTAGGTGGCAGCAGATCCTTGGGTAGGGACTAGGTCCGGCGCGGACCAGCCCTTCCTGGGGCGTGTGCCCAGCGCCCGCTAAAGCTGCTCCAGCCAGTTTGCAAAACGTGCCCCTGTATTGTCATCTGGAAGATCTGTTAGGTGAGCATACCGTGAATGCTGTGTATTCGGCTCCTAGCTATCAGGTAACGCTTTTAAAATGTTGTTAATTCATTTTGGTGGTAAAGCTGTCCTTTTTATGGGGTAGGGAGGGAGGAAACTTGCATTTCCGGTCTTGAATCTGCCAGCATCTGTCTAAAAGAGATCGCTGCCATAGGGAAGTGATTGTGCCCCTGTACTGGGCACTGGTGAGGCCGCAGCTGGAGTACTGTGTTCAGTTTTGGGCACGGCAGTATTGGAGAGACATTGAGGTGCTGGAGCACGTCCAGAGAAGGGCAACGGAGCTGGTGAGGGGTCTGGAGAACAAGTCTTATGGGGAGCAGCTGAGGGAACTGGGATTGTTTAGCCTGGAGGAGAGAAGGTTGAGGGGAGACCTTATCACTCTCTACAACTCCCTGAAAGGAGGTTGTAGCCAGGTGGGGGTCAATCTCTTCTCCCAAGTAACAAGCGATAGGACAAGGGGAAATGGCCTCAAGTTGTGCCAGGGGAGGTTTAGGTTGGATATTAGGAAAAACTTCTTTACCAAAAGGGTTATCGAGCATTGGAACAGGCTGCCCAGGGAGGTGGTGGAATCACCATCCCTGGAGGTATTTAAAAGACGGGCAGACATGGTGCTGAGGGACATGGTTTAGGGGTGGTTTTGGCAGTGTAGGTTTATGGTTGGACTCGATGATCTTGAAGGTCTCTTCCAACCCAAGTGATTCTGTGATTCTATGATTCTATGATGGGATAGAAGACAGGATGATCTCAGACCATGGACCAGAAATAAGGTAGTGTTCGCACAGTGAGCAGCAACGTCGGATCATCTGCCCTCAACCAGTATCCAGGAGAAATGTTCTGCTTATTTCTAGTTTTGTCAGACAGATACCAGAGCAGAGGAGACGTGTGAAATGCGAGGATGATGATGATGCTCACAGGAACAGTCACCCAGGTGTGAAAAGAGGCACAAAGAGAAACTCGGCTTCCAAATAAGAGTGCTGTGAGAGACTTTAGTTTATATTATAATTGGTTATGTCTGCTGGTTTAACACACTGGTACGCGTCACGTGCACCACAGAACACTGAAATCAAGCTGTATCAGTCGCGACTGCAATATGTTTTGTTTCGGATTGATAGGTGACAAATTAAATCGCCGCAATGCCACCACCGGGGAATACGCCCAGGCCTGCGTGCAGGTCGCTCGGGACTGCGGGACGGATGTACTTGACCTCTGGACACTGATGCAAAAAGATCAGGTATGATGTTGTGAGAAAGAGTCTGAAACTGTCGTGAATTGTGAAGTGCATGATTTAGTGCAGAGGAACCAGTAGTGCTGCTGCATTATCACTGAAATTATACAAAATATATCCAAGTGAGGAAAAAAATAAATAATCCTGAATGCTTCTTACTGGGCTAGGAGAAGTAAAGCTTAATTCAGCCCCACTGTTGCATTTGGTTAGCAGCTGTCCCCTGCGTGCGTTACATATAAATAACCTTTTCCTTGGAGTTTGAACCCCGGTGTGGTTGGGGTTGGAAGGGGCTCTGGAAGCACCTAGGCACAGCGTGGGCTGACTTTGTCGGGCTGCACAGGTACCTGGCCGATGCGTCTGGCCAAACACCCAGACTTGTCCACCTGACAGAGGTGGCAAATTTCCCTAAGCAGGTAGCTCCAGTTCGGACATGGAACATTTTCTCTCTCCTGCACCCACCAGTGCAGCCGACTGTTCCGTAGTGCAGCCTGCAGCAGCGTGGCACACTCCGTGGTCTGTTGGCATCATTTAATCCCGTGAGCGTTTCCTGATGAATAGTGGTGACTTTGGCCATCAGAACATTCTCTCGATACGGCTACAAAGGGTGAAAAATAAACCCGGTCTATATACCAGCTGGTTGTGAAAAACTTACTTAAAAATTACTCCCAACCTCCTGTCTGCACTTAGCAAAATATACTAATACACGATTTTCACCTCCCGTGTAGGATTTCTCTTCCTATTTGTCCGACGGGCTCCATTTATCAACAAAAGGCAACAGCTTTCTAGTGGCACAACTTTGGTCACGCCTGGACAAAAAACTGGCTGCTCTTCCTTCGCTGCTTCCTTACTGGCGTGACGTGGACCACACGAAGCCCGAGGCCAGTCTGCTGTGAGGTGCTGCTGGGGGGGAATAAAGCCGAGAGCACCGGGGGCGTGTGTCACCGGGTGGTTTGTCTGCCTGCGGCTTGTGCCGCTAGTTCGAAAGGCTGGGGGGGGCACCTCCTTCCTTGGGAGACTGGCTGGAAAACGAGAGTCTCGGCTGGCCTGTGACCAAGGGACAGGGGGCCTTGAGGGGTTCCTGGCCTGGCTGAGCTTTGGGCACTCTGATTAATGCCACTTACTACCAGCTTTAACCACCCAGGAGCAGGGAAGAGGCAGCACTGTGGAGTTTGTCAAGAGCCATTAATATCAGCCACAATTAATTTATTTGGATGTAATACAGCAGTAAAAGCAGTTACCTGAGCCTTAGTGAGGCTTTTGACAGCGCTATTTTGGAGAGGTTTTTAAGTTTAACTTACCTTCCCACCAGCTTCTTGCATGTAGACACGGATTTCAAACCACTGCCTGGTTTTGGGCAGTGTAAAACTGGTGCTGCAGATGCTCATTGTGAGAAGTTTGGATCCTGAAGAAACTACTAGAAAGGGTCTGCATCTCTGCTGACGAGGCTGTGGCATGTAATTTGCTGCCAAGTTAAGGAGACATTTCAAGTGAGCTTTGGCCTTTGTCCGTAATTTAACAACCGATGTCCCTGACGAGTGCTGCATACTGCATATAGTTTTTAGCCAAGAGAACACAAACTATAAAACTACCTTTACAAACTGCACAAAAATTGCCCGAAACCTAGATGAAATTCAACAAGCATGGAAAACAAAGGTGGTTTGGGAAATAATTGGCTAGCCAGCCAGATAGCAGAAGAAATGTGACTAGTACTGGGCCACGGATTAAAGAGGAATAGCGTATTGCTGCAACTAAACCCCCCCCCCCCCATAATTCCGGGCTGTGGTGACAGTTACATCGGCACAAACCAGCTGAGGCCACAGGTGCTGTATTTATTACGCATTGGGCGAGACAGAGACTGATGGGAGCATCAAACTGTCCTGCTTTGTTAGTGCCACGAGGCCACCTTTGCTTCACTAAATGACTTGGGCAAGTTGGCCAAGACCTGTCATCTACTGTGTAATAGTGTTATAAATTGGAGCATAAGTAGTTATTTCTCATGTGCCTGGAGCTAGCCCAGAAGCTAGTTTGATTTATAAATATTTATGACTATTAAACTGGACCACGCTGTCTGTAATAAATGATTACAGTAAAGACTGGCTGATGGGCAGAAGGGCCTCCCTGTGGAAGCTGCAGGTCTTCCTGCATTAAGCTGTTACAAACAAACTGTGCAGGTCCCGATCTCACAGTTTCTGGAACGCCGTTCAGATTTGGGGATGGATTCAGACTTCTGTTCTCATGTGCCCAAACACGTGGCCCTGCCTGGTTTTCAGCCGGGAGGTAAAGCCCTTAGCGCTGAGACCAGGTACTTCACGTTTGCTGCCTCAAAAGGCGTTTGAGCACACACCTTGGCTACGCGTCCCTGCCTCCGGTGCAAATGTCGCTGCCAGAGCCAACCCCAATCCCCAGGACACGGCCAGACCCGCGCCGCCCCGGCAGGAAGCAGGGCAGCCCCACGGGTGCAGCCTCCACCCCAGCCCAGGTCCTGAGGGGAGCGGGGAGAAGGGACTGGCTCAAGCACGGCCACGTGCCAGACTGAACTTGGGTTTGACCACTAAAGAATCTAGATCTTTTCTAAAAGGACTGCACAGAAAACTTCTTGTTTAACTGATATTTTTTTTTATCTATAAAAAGTTTTTATTGTATTGGGAATTAAATTAACTCCTCACACATGTACTTGGCACTGAATCAAACAAAAAAAAAACTCCTGAGGAAAAAAAAAAAAAACCACCGACAAAACCCCCACCCCCGTATTCCAAAACCAGTATATAAAACACAATAAGCTAGTGGGATGGGAATACCATAAGGCACACATTCAAGTATCAGTGTAACAGTATCCTTGGGCGGGGAGGAGAGGGGGGTGCTCGCAGGGTTCCTGGGGCACAGGTTTGCTTCCCTTCCCTCACCTGTAAAAACACAAAGACTCCCGGCAGCTGCGGGCGCCCGCGGCTGAGCGCAGGCTCGTAACAGTTAAAATGGCTCTCCCCTCGGTCACCTTTCCTGTCAGTTTTATCAATTCAGCAGTACGGGAGAAAAGATCCAGGATTAAGATGCTGCTTTCTTTACCATCAGGGCAGTTGCTGTGTGACTGCAGAGCAGAGTCCCTCTGCTGCCAAGATAAACCAGCTCCTGTGCCCTCCCCAGCTCACCTGACAGATCTCCAGGCCTGCCAGAGGACACCATCCAACTACCAACATCACCTTTTACTGCCCTTGTGGGAATTAGCATTCATGGAGTCTCCCCCTTACACTTGCCCTGTATGTTTAACAAAGGTTTCTTTCTTTTTCGATTAAATTCACAATTTTCTTTAAACAATTGCCTCCCCCGCAATGGAGTGAATTTTTTTTCCCCATTTATTTAAGCAGTAGGAGCTTCCTAAGGTCATATAGACCCTGAAAAGTGAGGCTCAGCTCTTGGAACATCTCAACAGTAGTGTTACCTATTTCAAAGTAACATTTGGAGAAACATTCCTTCACCAAAACTGCTGTAAACAGCTGGTTAAAACGGTCCTCATCCCAATAAACCATTTCTCCCCTTACACACTCCTTTCTCCTGCCAGCCACCTGCGACACACAAGCCTCTTGGTGCCGAGGGGGAAAGGCCCAAGGAAAGCCTTTCTCTGCCACGGAGACGAGACAACCGGAACACTAGAGGCAAGAGTTTCGTGCTAGAGGAGCATTTCCATGCACTGTATGAGGTTTCACAGCCTCTGCACGACCCTTTTATTTATTTCAAAGCTGTGTAACTTCTTGATTCCAATTGCACATCTTCATTCAATGCTGCGAGACTGTATTTTTTATGTTTCGTTACTCATTCTGTTCTCAAGGCATCTGTTTAGGCTTTTGCTTACACGTACCTTGAATTGCTAAACAATCTACTCCATTGGAACATACTGCAATGTTTTCACTTTGTTTTTAAAAGCCCCTTAATTATGTATCAGTGCTGTCAGACTTAAAAATATTAACTTATAAAAAAGGCTGATATACACAATCCAATATCCACTAGGGTATTTGGTTTTGCACCACAGGTTGAAGGAAATGTTAAAGGTCAAGGAAATAGAAAAACAAATCCAAAAAGCTTCAAAAACAAGCCAGTTTTAGTTTGGATTTTCCTTTTTAAAAGATATAATGCTCTAATAAATGTAATTTAAGGAAGGTCATACACATGACCAGCATCTGCAGTAGGTCACTTCCTTATTTCTCCCACTCCCTCACAAAAATATATATACATATATTTATATTTATATAAATGAAATGGTTTTAGATCCTTATTTTGCAGACACGAGTCATACGTGTAGAAGGCAGCAAGACACTAGCATTCTGTTTCTTTGCTGTCCACCCGGTTCTGGCGCTGTAGTTTAAAGGACGAAGCTTTCTCACTCCGAATGACAGGATGGTCTGTCAAGTCCTCAAAAGATTTGGCGGCCGAGCTGCTGTTGGGGAAAGGGTCCTTCTCAAACCTGTCCTCATCGATGTGAGAGTCAGTGCTGGGGTCCTCCTGGATTGTGTCCATTCTTTGGTGGTCCTGTTTGGGCGCTGCAGCGACGGGGGGCACGGCGGTGATGGGCTGCAGTGGCTGGTGCCGGCTCGTCGACTGCGCCGCGGGGAAGGGCTTGATGATTCGAACAGAGGCCGAGTCCAGGCTGCTGAGCATCTCCACGTTCTGCAAGACACAAGCGGCCACGTCACTGGGAGAAGCAACCAGGATCTATCCCGGAGCTGAGTTTTTTGCACCGTTTCCAAGGGGAACAGGCCACGGGCACCTTCTGAGGAGCACCCGCACTTGTCAGAGCAGTTTAAAGGCTACCATGTCCTCCCCTCCGCTCCCAGGAGACACGCTGCCTGCCCTCATGCTGCCACAGGCTGACCCCACCGCACCGCCTTGGAACAGGAGTTAGGTTTGGGACTTCACATTAATTTATGCTTACTTAAGAGCAAGGGAATGCCCAACAGAAGCAATTTGTTGCGTTGGGTTTTTTTTCCCCTCAAGAAATCCAGCCACACTAAGCACTAAAGGCAGAAAGACCCTTTTATCTCTGCTGGTTCCTTCTCCGTGCAAAGCCTCGGTGGGACCGAGCTGACGGCTCAGCCGCACTCCCCTGGCACCCAGCCCTGCCTGGGCAAAACAGAGCACTGGGAACACAGGGTAAAGCCAGACGACCCCGAGAGCTCCGTGCAGGGAAGTACTCCAAGGTACAGCTTATTCCACTCTTCCAACCTGTGAGGGGCTGCACTGAACGCAGGGTCAAAGGCCAGAGGGGAACCACTGTGATCACACCCGAATTCTGCAACCCAGATTAAGTTAAACCCCATTGATTTCTTCTATTTGAGCATGCATGGGAAACATCCAGAGATTTCTGGGCATAAACCGCCCCCCTCCATGAACCTTAGGGGATGCTGACACTGGGGCAGGGTGAGAAGTTTCCCTGCTACCAGCACCACATTTCCCAACCGCTTGATCCTCAGCAGACCCAAAGGACACAAGATTTGTTTGCGAGAGTGTTGCTGGTGCAAGGAGCCCATTAACTATACCTGTGCCCTGCTGCTACACCTCCTTGTGGGATTTTTTTGGTTGAGTTCAGGTGTAGAGCTCTAAGGTGACTTTTCTTAGGGCATTCAAGACCAGCTATGGGCCGCTCAAGCTAAGATCACCTCCAGTTACATCAGAGTAGATGACAGAGGCCATCTGCCTCAGCGGTCTCTGACTTCAGTGTGCTTCCCCCAGTGGCTCTACAAGAACAAGCTCTGCAAGGCTTCCCCCTGCCATTACGGATCCTTAATTGAATGTTTCAGTTGTTGTAAGAACTGGGTTGTCAAAGCGCTGAGCAGGATACCCCCCCACCAAAAAAAATAAAAAAAAAATCTTTGTCAGAAGGTGTCCTGCGCTGGACTGCAATTCAAATTTATCTAGTCACTTTTTGCTCTTCCCCTCTCCCAGCTCAGTATCTACAAGGTGACAAGTGTCACTGACAGGTCCCTGCCCCGAGGGCAGCTTTCCCACAAGCAACTGGGAGGCTTTACTTCCACGAACACCCATTCCGCAGCAGAGACGCCTCGCCTGGCAGAGGTCTCCTGCAGCGCTGCCCTGCTGAGCCTCCTGCTTGGCTGACACCGCTTGGCTGGGAACAAGCGGTCTGTGGCTGACGCTGCCAGATGTCCTGTGCCGAGGGGACCCCGTACACAGGCGCCCGCGGCGCGACGCGGTGCTCGGCAGAGCAGGGCGGCTTCCTGCCCCGGGAGCTGCCTGCGGCTCTGCGAGAGAGCTGCTTTGTCAACAAGGTCAAGGCTCAGCTCTTACAGGAAGGAAGAATCTGACCCCACCAAGCTGCAGAGCTTGATATAGCGAACACAGGCTTCTTTGGAAGAACAGTTTCCCCTCAAACTGGTTCACCCATCTGCAGCCCGAGGCACGGGGCTCCACGTCTGTCTACTGTGGCTTCTTTGATCTATCCTCTACGCGCACCTCAAGCTCCGATTTTCTCCCAGGCACTGGACAGCTTTCTGCCCGTTCACAGTCACACAGCAACTTACACTGGGGCAAAACAGGGACTTGGTGTTCTCCTCGTACTGCTTGTCCAATTTCTTGTCCTATTGGAGGACAAACAAATAAAAGCAAACCAAAACACACATACACAAAGTAAGAAAGTTAGTTTCCCAATGGCAAAGTCCCTCTCCCCACTTCCCTGCAGGGACACAGCAAGGTGTGGGCCTCTTTTCCCTTCCCCTAACACCTCCCACTCCTTCCCATCCATCCCAGGAATGCTCGCGGGCGCAGCAACCCCCTGCTCTAACCCCATAGTGCTGTCAGCGCGACGCCGCGTGCCCACGCGCCCGGTTGCCACAAGCCCTCTTTATCCATCCACCCAAGCTCAACCGAGACCACCTCCCGCTCTGGGTCTCCCCACAAAATGCGGGTGTCATTCCTCAGCGGGGCTTTAGAAAACTTTGACTCTAATGGAGGTCACCAAAATTATACTTGGGTAGAATTTGGGAGGCAGAGGAAGAAAATCTGCCCAAGAAAGAAAGGGAAGGGCTCCAGGGAATGAACATGGGAGCATTGGGTCTGTCTGAGCTCAGCAGAGTTCAGCAGGAGTTTTGCCTATCGAAGGAGCAGCAAGTCCTACGTGTGCTGGATTCCCCCTGAGGTTTGCTAACAGCTTCCCATCACCTTCTCCCCCAGACATCTGCCATTTCCCGTACGCAGCTCTCCTGTTATCTTACAGCTCAGTCCAACAGAGCAGTCATCTCAAAGACAGCTTACTCACCACGCAGTGCACAAGGATGCTGAGAGGAATCCAAAAAAGCAAGGAGAAAACAAGCACAGAGCCCACTATATTATCCGCTAGGAACTTCCCTGTGGAATCAGTTCAAATCTGTTAGTTACCTACCAAACACTGTTTCATGAACAGACTTGCCTATCCCCATCCTGCAGCCACCGTTCATGCAAACCAAGCCAACAGAATTGCTCAGAGAAGCACAGGCTGCAGGACGAGGCAAAGATAAAAGAAATTATATCCGGTATGTTATCAATAACAGGTTTTTTCCTCTGTTCTTCTCTGATGAGAAATGCTGACAGGCCGTAAACATTTAATACGAGCTGATTTGGAACGGGTTATACCGAGTTAGCCACGCTGCTCCTCCCAATTGTACAAGATGGACTGCGAGTTTGTTACCAAACTCTGATTTTACAGTCATGTGGTATCTACCTGCCTCCTCAAATGAAATACTTGAATACCAAAGATATACAAACTCCCTCTACCTAAGCAGAGTAAATCGCTTTAACAATTACCTACGAAACAATTTTTTGACCCTAGAACAAAAGACTGAAAACCTCAAACCCAGATAATTCCGCTGCATAGGCACAGCATTACCATCAGCATATGGAGCTGCCCAGTCATTACGCAGCACTGGCTTATTAACAGCTTTTGTACAGTTCCAGTAACGGCGTGAGACACCGGGGGGGTGCACTGGGGGGCCACCTGCCTGGATTGCACGGGGGGGATCAAGACCAAGGGGGCCCACTCGCAATGCCTGGGCAGGGACTCAGTACAGGCACACAGCCCAAGGTGCGTGACCTTGGTGGTTTGCTGAAATAAGAGAGAAATGACATTTTCTTCTCCCGGTCTGTTGACATTTAAATCCCACCGAGAGGCCCACTTTATACTACGCTGAATCTAGCTGACCTCTAAAAAGAGTGTCTGTTATTTCCTTTTCTCTAATTGACCTACTTCTTGATATTCAGACAAGAAGCATCATCTCCTTTACAAGCTTGGAAAATGCCTAGAAAAATATCAGAGTGGAAAAAACACAAAGTGATTCCCTGTCCTTTCAGCTTTAAAAGGCAAGATCAGTATTGTCAAGCTTTTGTATTTTTGTATTTGCATATATCAGAAACGCAGGTAGTAGCTACCCTCTGCATGGAGGTGAATAAAACCAGCCAGCTAACTCCCTTCGAGGCTTCAGAGCTTCATGTCATCAACTAAACAACCCCCAAAGGACATGGTTACGTATCTTACCAAAAGTATTGATGCTGAGTTGGTCTATGAAATCCCAAAATCGTTCAATCACATCCTGTACTTGCTTCTCGCACTTGCCCTGCAAAAGCAAACGCTTATTTACAAAATAATCTTACACTCTCTAAGTGTTAACTACAGCCTTCTCGCAGAGGGAAGAAGCTACAGAGGCAGTAATGAAATGACAACTAGAGACACAGCAGCACTTGGCTCACATTCTGAATACAGGTTTACACTCATGCCCACTACCAGCAGCCCGTTTTTATTGCCTTTATTTTTGGCAAAACAGTTTCAATTCTATTGCTGTCTGAAATGGATTAAGTTTTAATGTCCGAAACATGCAAAAACCACCCCACCCTCACCCCACGTTAGGGGACATAAAACTGCAGTTTCTGGAGAGGTTTAAGGACCAGAAGGCTCTGTTCCCATGACGCACCGAGGAGGCTGCAGCTCTCCAGAGCCCAAGGTTACAGACAGGCTCCCAGACCTGGCTGTGTTGGTTTAACACAGCACATCATTGGTCTGCCAGTTCCGCCGGCGGAAAGGCTGGGACATGCACTCCCAAATTCACTTCTGCCAACACACAGTTCAGCTTTGACTGCTGGGGTCTGCAGGTGACGGGACTGTCTGCGCAGCTGCACCATTGACACGGTCACCGAGCGCCAGCAACCCACCAGTCTCCCCGCCACAGGCTCACTGCCCCTTTCAGATACCGGCAGCTGGATTTTCATCTGATTGCTCCCCGATCCGAGTTATTTTGGTCAAAATTAATTGAGCTAATGTGAACGGCTGAAACAGCAAGCACTGCAAACCTAGACGAGCTTACGGCAGCACTCCTTCACCTCCTGCGCACAAACTGCTGGCTAGCTGAGCTGTGGGGGCAGCAGAAGGGGGTAACGAGCAACGACAGAAGGTGACAGTTTCACCACGCACAGGAAGTTAGCAGAACTAACTCCCATCGGCAGCCTCAGCCACCCTTTAGTGCCTCACCCTGTGGAGAGGCACTTACACAGTGGTGTCACCCTGCTCAGCAAGCAGGGTGACAACCTGGCAAGCTTTGGCTTCTCTCTCCCAGCACGGTCCTTGTCACAGAGGACTCTCAAACCCCCAGCCACCGAGGCAGAGCGTGCCGTGCGCTCACCTCTGTCAAAACTTACGTTTGTATCGCAGAAGCCCACGGTGCAAGGCTTCCCCTTGCGCAGGAACAGAAACTGGTTGTTAGCGTCAACGTAGGGTATGCACCGATCCTGCTCATCCCGGCAGCACACCTTGCAGGAATTATCCGTCTCTGTAATAAAGCAACAAACTCATTCCTCGGCTCCACCAAGAGCCACCTCCAACCCATTACCCCGCGTGTCCCCCGGCTGACCCTGCTCCTGCCCAGCTTCCCCGTGGGGACGGCAGGACTCTGCAAGTCACCCAATTTCAGGCACTCTGATGACCAAGCCTGACACTCAACCAGATGTGCTCCGCAACACGCTAGGGGACACGGTGGGATCAAGCTCTCCAAGCTGATACTCCAACGCTGCAGGAATCAACAGGCAGGTGAAGGGGTTCTAAACATGTCCAAGGCACTCATTTAAATAATTCTTGGCCTTGGGCCCTCTGGGCACCCTTCTCCTTGGCCATGCCCTCCATCGCGAATGGCGGGGCTCACAGCACCTCCCTGCGCTGCCCTGGGAAGCCCTCCTCTCGCTCGCAGCTGCCCGCAGTTTTAAGAGCAGCGCTGAAGAGCAAGCGAACAGTAAAGCTTGTTGACAGAACCACAGGACAGGCAGGTTTGCAGTAGCAGGGGACAGGACTCGGGGATCCTGCATTCTCAAGGCACTTTAACCTCTTTGAAATCATTCTTTAACAAGGCATTGGAGGCCACCACTCCTCTGCCAGATGCCTGGTCCACAGGTTGGTTGCGATCCCTTCGCAATCAGAGAACAGGCAGACTTTCCCTCCCGTCCACCTGTGGCAGAGGAGGTGGAGGGCAGGAGAGCGCCCTCTCCTTTAACTGGGGTGTCAGACGGTAAGTCTCATCTTACTGTCTTCAAACCCAGACCACCAGAAAACAAGGGGACATTCACGTTCCTTTTCCAAACAGAAAATACCAGCCCTGAAAAACCAAAGGTTTAAACTTTTTGAGAAACAATAAACTAGGCCCTCCAACAGGCAACGCCAGAGCGAAGCCAGCACTCTCCGAGCAGCAGAGCTGAAGTGCGTATTTCAGTTCGGTCCCCTGTCACCCACCGTTGCATGCACAGGACCGCAAGTTCTTCTCCCTCTCACAGAAAGGAACGCACTCCCCGTCCTTGCATTTCCCCATGTCCACGCAGACTGTGTCATCCGGAGCGTTCCCTGGAGGGGGGCACTCGCTGCTGTTCCCTGCAGATGGGAGTCAACAGGGTGGGAGGACTGTGTTAGAGTAAAGGGCAGAACACCTACGTGTGTGGAAGAAGAAAGGACACTAAAGGAAATTCAGACTCATCCCGGGGTGTGCCCCAATAGCTTGTTCTTGGCTTTCATCTGCAGGCTGCCTGCCAGCTGCTCTGAGAGGCAGCAGAAGCTTTGGAGGCTTTCAACAACTCAGGCATTGTGGCACTGCAGCAACCAAGCAGTAGGTAGCACGCCCCGGAGGCACCACCAGCAAAGCAGCAGGAGCTCCGACTTGACTCCTTGCCTCCAGGAAAGATTATAAGGGGGAAGTAAACAAGTGGGGAAGTGAAGCAGAGTTGCTTTAATTCCACCCTTTCTATGGCAAGATTCAGCACATTCTTGTCCCCTTCCCAAGTGACACACCCTGTTTTGCTTTTTCTTTTTTTAAGGGAAAGAAAAAAAAAAAAAGAAAAAAAAATCAACATTTTTCATGTTGTTCTGGGCAGTAAATCACCAAGTGACTTCTGAACTACAACAAAACTCATTATAGGGCAATTTCATGTTAACTGGGCTCTAAAATTACGTGTACCGAATGAATAAAGGGCACTAGTTTAAAAGCGGATTGAGCAGGACGCTGAGCCTGGAGCGCTTGGCTAGCTGACGTAAAGGGGACAGAACCACGTCCTACCAGTGCAAAAAGACTCTCCTTTACAAGTGGCATTTATGGCTTCTTGGCATTTCTTCTGTGCACTTTCAAACTGGCAGCCTTTACAGCAGGGACTGTTCCGATCGCTGTGGAAAGATCAAAATGAAAGGAAGAAATAGTAAGCAATTTTTTTTAAAAATAAGTACAAGCAGGACAAAGCCAGGGAAAAAAAGAAAAAGCTACTTCTTAGAGACTGACTCACTGAATCAAAACCCTTGCCCTCTCTGCCCCCTCGCAGAAGCACTTTTCTACACACCCACTCACTCTTCATTTACCAAAGGTAACAGCATGTAGAAAGTCCATATTGAGAGAAAACACAGGGATCCTTATATTTATTCAAGGCACCTGGATCCTCTCGTCACTTGCTGTGCAACCGTGGACAAGATCTTCCACTGTTTGCTTCCCCACGCATTTTTCCCATCGTTTATCCTGAAGGTTTGCTACTCTATTCTGCGCTCTCTTTATTCTCTTTGTTCTGCACCTAGTGCAAGGCAGCCCTCAGTACAAACACACGTGACAGCAGGACGGTAAAGCCGAGGGAGCTTCTCGCAAGTTGCAGGACCCGTCTACTGCTACGTGGCGCAGAGCTGAACTCCAAAAAACTGGACTGGACACTGCACTGCAACAGGGCCACGAACACCCCAAAGAGCAAGAACAGAAGGACTCGCTCAGCGCAGTCACTGTGTCGTCTGCTCAAGCACATTTTGCAGCAGTCTTGAAAATACCCATCAGTACGCGACCCCAGTTTAAAGCTGCCTTGCAAAACAAGCGAAAACTGTATTTGCACAGGAAGTTTGCACAGGAAATTTTTAATATTGATTTTTGAATGCCTGATTTTTGCTCTTAAATATAACAGCCATCACTTCCAAGTGCATAGCTCTCAGCACTTCTCAGAAAAGCTAACACAATGCTGTAAAAATTAGATGTAGGCAAAGAGTGCATGCACTCAGCCTGAAAGCTGAGAGCCTTTTATTGTGTTCAGCTCCCACGTTTAGCCTTAAAGCCAGGAAACAGGTCTGTGACACTGCAGGTGGCTTTAGGAGCTTTCAGCCCAGCCCATCGTTCTCTCCCACGTAAGAGACGTCACAACTCATTTCCCCTTACCTGCATTTGGCACCATCTTTTAGTTTGCAGTCTGCAGAGCAGCAGGGATCAGCCTGTTGGTACAAGAGGCCAGGATCGCATTCCTCCCCTTCATCCACCCTGGAGTTCCCACACACTTTGTTGTTGCGCTCTTTGAAGCACTCCTGGGCCTTGATCTCTATGGTCCTATGGATGGATTTTTTGCTGCAGCTTGAGAACATCTAGAGAGTCACGAGGGGAAAGAGCAGCGCTGAGGAGCGTACCTTTCTGTCAACGCCTGGCATCTAAGACAGCCTCAGCCTCCTTACGCCTCCGAATTCTGGCGTCTCAGAAAGCAGCTACTCCCTTCTATACCGCCAGTTCGATACCTTGGAAAAATTTTCAGACGAGAAAGTAACATCTGGGTCCATAAGGGACATTGCTGAGTTACAACGCAGGGATATCCACGTGCAGCCTGGCTCAGGGTCACAGAACCCACTCCAGCTCTCCCGCGGCTTCAGGAGTGCCAGCAACCATCCCTAGGCAGGGCTGCGGAGCTGCGGCACCGAGGAGAGGCTGTGCAGCCTCTTGGCAGCAGGCTGGGCGTCAGCCGCGACGAGTCAGGCCAGACTGCAGACTCATCGTTCCCGCGATAATCTCGGTTTCTCATCTGCAGAAGAGGCACGGGGCCAGGCCGGCACCGCCAGCGCGCGCTTCTCAGACGGGCGAGCACCGCGTCTGGGGGTCTCTCTCCAGCAGGAACAGCAGGGACCACCCAAACGCTATTTGGTACTGAAGGTTCTGTATTTCCCTCTTGCTGACCACTTGCTTTTAGCAGCACAGGGCCACAACTAATTATAAACAACTAATTAAAAAAGCACCTGGACATGCTATGAACTGCAGTGAAACTCAGAATCCAAAGACGAACTTATCTTGCAGAGAACCCAACGGCATGCAAGTACGTTTTCTTCTTATGGCTAGTCCATTACATTCCTGACAGTTCAAGCTACCGGAATCATTAACTAAATAGACTTTCCATGCAAAGGGTCACTGACCATAGCAGAAACTTGTGCGTGGAAGCAAAACTAGGCAACTATACCTTGTTGTTTTCATGATCTCCACTGACAGCAATTGGGTACATAACATATTTCCCTCCCTGGTCTTCAGTGGGGGCGCATTCTGGCAGACTATCCGGGTCATGCTCTGCTCCGAAGTTATGTCCGAGTTCATGCGTCGTAACCAGGTCAGCCTCCTTTTTTGAACATGAAAAAAAAAACAATGCTGAAAAAAATTAGTCCAAGCAGGACAGAAGATTCCAGCTACTTCCAGGCCACCTGCAATTCTAAGATACACTGAGATGGAAAGGGATTTGCCATTAACTTTTTTTTTTTTTTTAAGAAGTGGGAAACTGAAGGCAAGTAAAATTGCTATCCATTTCCAAAGGCAAGTTCCAGGACTAGGTTTGAATACTAAACCACTGCTAACGGCAAAATGCTATCCTACAATACTGATTCAATCTTGTTTTCAATGTGATGCAGATACTTCAAGTATCAAAATTTGCTTTTAAATAGCTGGAAGGCATAAAAAGTTAGAAACAAAACCCAATCCAAACAAACACCAGCATTAGTCAATCTATTGTTCAACATATCTTGCCATTAAAATTACTTCTTCTAAATGGATGATGACATTAGGAGTGCTGAACAAGCTCTCCTATTGCACGGCTACTAGGCAAGACATCTGCAAACGTGGCCCAACAGGGATGGATTTCCAGCGTCATTTATGCAAGACCGGACTCCCTGTGCTGCTCGGCCTCGCGGCACTGCGAGCCTCCCCCGCAGCCCCTTGACAGGCAGATGGTGTCAAGCTCACACGGTGACACCCACAAGTCAAGCTGGCACAGAAATAAAAGTTGAGCCCGAGGAGACCAAGCAGTTTGGGAGAGAGGAGCACGTTTGAACAGCTAACTGTCCTCTCTGCTGCTGCGCAGGCACAGCAAGGACCCAGCGCTGCAACAAGCAGCACCAGCACCCACTCGCGGCACAGCCGAGGTGAGAGCCAGGGCCGGGACAGCTGCCCAGAGGTCGCTCCTATGCTTCATTGTGTTTACTTTGGGGAAGGGTTTTAAGCAGGTTTTTTCTTTTTATAAACCCAAGCGGACACCATGCAGCACTCTCCCTGCAAAACCAATCCAAAATGCTCCTGCTGCCTCATCCCAAGCTTTGTGCCTGCCACTGGAAGACAGCAAACTCCATTTCCTTTGTAATCCAAGGCAGAACTCCAGCTTGGAGATTGAACAACAAATGCAAATAGGATGGCAACGGCTAGAGCTCTTTGTCAACATCCCTCTAGCACAAAGCTTCACTGTCTTTTTTTTTTTTTTTCCTAGCTTCTTGACAGCTTCTGTGCCAAGTTTTAGCCCACACATCAATTATGAGTTCCCTTTATAATCAAGCTACAGAAAAGCACAGCTGAGAAGTCAGCAGCAGTCAGCAAGAGAGAAATATGCCCACCTGCAAAGATTTGGTAGATGCAAACACAGGCACTGCTCTGGTATCTTTACAAGTGAGACAAAGCTCATATCCAGGCCTTTATGTATTTACTGTCTCATCAAGTAAAAAAAAAAGTAAATCCAGACAGCACCCATTTACATTAGGCTTAGCATTAGCACTAATAAGCCCTACCTATTATACTGGTCTCTATTTATTCGAGACACACACAGAAATCAGGTAGAGGAATTTCATTAAAAGGCCCAAACTAAAACTTCTACTTTGCCTGCACTACTTTCACTGCTTTACTTTCCAAATGGAACAGACCAAGTGTCTGCAATTGTCCATCTGCACATTGCAGGTGTACGTAACAGCAAACAAGTACATTTGTTCTTTCTTGAGTCATCAGACTAATTTTGTTCTTACTGTACAACTACTTGTATAATACTGCTTGTCTGTTTAACGGGTTTGGTTTTGGGTTTTTTGGGGTTTTTTTAAAAGCAAAATACACGTAAATTAATCTTTAGATATCAAAATTCTGTTTATATCTGGACAACTACAGCCCCTACTAAGACACAAGCTATCCTTCCTCATTCCTGTTCTGCAGTGAGTTCAATCTTCAACTCCATTCAGTCCTGACTCCCCTTGTCAGCAAGAACAAAAACAGTAATTTTGGTTCTGTGACCTACATCCTTGTCTCCAGGGATCTGACTCAATGGGAGAGCCAGCAGCTTGCTCCTGAGAGAGCACGGAAGCTTGTCACAATCCCATGGCACACATCACCAACACACCCAACGGTCACGCTCTGCGGAGGAGGATACTCTCCTACCTTTGTGAGGATGGTCTTCCCATAGTTCTTGGTGCTGGTTAAGCCGCTGTTCAAGTAGATGTCCTTCTTTGCAATTTGACTATAATAAGCTATAGCAGTGAGAAATAAATTAAAAAAATTGACAAGCCTTTTTCTTGGGTTTTAAGGTTTCTTAGGGGAGAGAGGGATTCTTGTTTGGGGAAATGAATAGCTTTGTTCTCACAGGCTCACCAGTGAGACCCTGCCTCTGGCCAGTTTTTGGAGGGGGAATCTTTCAAGCGCAGCACAAACAGCTCATGTATTGCAGTAAAGGGGAAAATATAAGAAATTTCTAAGACAATGATATCTGCCATTCCAGAAATGCTGCAAGATGCACCCACACAAAGCAGCCCTTGGTCTACGGTTTGTTCTAGCCAGTTTGTTCGCATCAGATAGCTTAGTGACTTTTATCCTTCCCTCCCTTCTTTTTCCAGCTCTAGCCAAGAAAATGGCCATCTAACCTATCAAAAAACTGTTGACTAGAGCCTAGGCAAATAACACATTACGCTCCATGAAAGCTGGAGAAGAGGATTAAAGACAAATAACAGAAACTAGCTTTCAACCCACAACTGGGAGAGAAGAAAAAGAAGCCTTGCCTTTAGGACAAATGCCACCATGGCTGTTAGGTCTGGGAGATCCAACATAAGCCAATCCAAGCGTTCCCATGTCAAAATCTTGATACGTGAACAGATGAGCAAGGCACACATGAGCTGCTTTCTCAGCAATATCAAAGCTAAATTGCTTTAAAGGAAAAAAAAACCAGTCAAATCTTTCTAAGACACTTTATGGTGCATGTTAGAAGTCTATAGATAAGAGCATTTATCTAACAAGCCAGACAAGCACCCTCCAGATCTGGTTAAGTCATAAAAAAGCAGCTGTTTAGCTGTCCGATAGAGCTGTAGAAAATTGTATGAATACCTAAGTATATCGCACGCGTGGATTTACATAACTTGTTTATTAATTTCCCCTTTTCACAGAGAGGGGAAAACCAAGTACAGTAATTTGATGGAGGTCACCAGGCAGGCAGTCTCAGGGCCAGACATCTCAGGACTGCCTTTCTGACTCAGACCACATATTAATAATTCTAATTGATGTGTGCTCTATAATTATGCAATGAATCCCTTTACCATGGGCTACAGGGTACATCAGCTAGTTGGACTTTGTACAACATCTACACGCCATGCAAAGGAAGTAGAAGAGTTTCATCTGTTACTACAGAGCAGCTGCATGAGTGAGTAATTCTCTGTCAGGGGCATCATTTTTCAAGGGTTACAACCTACCTCTAGCAGCATTTTCACATCCCAGGCATCTTTCTTATCATCTGGGTAACTTTTTGCCATGTTGTAATGCTTTCCTCCAGGTTTTACAACATTTGGCTCATTGTGGATGATAATCTACATTTCAAGAAGGGCAACAACAATGTAGAGGAATTTTTGTCAATTTTATAGCTAAAGAAAAGCTTTCTATGTAATCTTAAATGTCTCAATAGATCTGCAAGGAGAAAAATTCAGACTCAGCATGCTTCTAATGTTAACTTTTCAGGCTCTGCTAGTTAAGATATACCAACTACATCTTAAGTAACTACGCCAGCCCTTTTATAGGGCAACATCAACGGTTTTCACTGTAACATTCTGCTTTCAGATGCACGTTATTCTCTCTAAAAAACCCAAATACAACCAGGATTTACATCTAGCATAAATAACCCCAAACCATTTCAGAGTTCTAGCTAACCAAAACATATTTTAAAGGATTGCTGCTTTCCCAGTAACCTAGAATTAGCACATCATGGTCTTTCCCCCTCCCCACCCAACTAAATCTCCTTCCTTGTTCCTGCAGACCTTCTCCCAGCAAAGGGGCAGCCTGCTTCTACCATGAGTCTGTGTGTTCCATGTCACAGTTCTTACAGAACTCCAAGTTGATGGAGTCCTCTTCTTTTTAATGCCCTTTTCCAGATTTCTGTGCACTTTCAGAAGCCATCATATAAACTGAAGTCACTACTTCCCCTGTGTCCACTCTATACCAGCCTCTACACTATCATGATATCCTGATGTCCAAGGCAGTCATAAAAGCTCTTCAGGCAGGATTCGTGGTTTTTTTCATCTGTGTTCGAGGCTCACTCAGGCTTTGTAAGCTAAGCACTAGCCATAGACATTAAATACATGTATAAGAGTACATCTGACAGAAATAAGAATTGCTTATATTTGGGGCGGGGGGGGGGAAGCATCTTTGAATTGAAATTAACTATGGGAAGATTCTCCCTGAAAACTCCTGTCTCAAATGCTGCAAGGGACTCAAAACGGGCATGCTGCATGGGATCATTAACACCACCTCTAGCAAGATGCTATTTCAAAGTGCTCCTGGCTGGAATCAATAATGTAGGATTTGATTATTTTAGCTCTAATCCAGATTAAATAATCAGAAAGCCTGATATCTAAGCCACGTTCTTATCCTTTAATTTGGAAACTCTCCGCGTAATCCAGTGAATACCTGCTCTATCTGTATGCCGTACCCATTGAAGGCTCCGTTGTCCCAGGAAGTATTTCGGTAGATGTCATCTACTCTGTCTATCAATTCAATCTATATAGAAAAGAAAAAGAAGTTATTTAGTTCTAAGCTTTCACGTAATGACGTTCAAGACACTCAGAGAAGCTGCAACATACTTATCCAGAAACATCCACTTCAAATTAAAATTGAACCTCATATAACATAACGATATACTCACCGATCCAAAACCAACAGCACTTGGATCCAGAGAGAATTATCAAACATCCGTGAAAATTTCCCATCATAAAAAAGTACAAACTTTCCCATTTATCACTTTCGTTTGTGTAGTGGAAGAGCAATAATATTAAGAACATCTTGGGAAACCCTTTGTTCATATACGAGATTTCCACATTTCTTTGGGGGGAAGGGCAAAGGAGGGAGTTGTTTTAACTGCTTTAGCAGGAGGCTTAACTAGTTTAACTGACCCCTGGGGCTTCCTTCCCTCTCCCAGCCAAAAACCTATTATTTTCCCCATTATGGTTCAAGCACAAGGTTCCAGAAATTCTCTCATACCTCTCTTTTCAAGCTGTTCTCATCTTCTTAAAAACTACCTTCTACTATATATAAACCATCAAACTTGCTCAGAACAAGAAGTGACATTCAAAGCCACTCGATAATAGTTTAAACTTCAGTTTTCCCATCACTGTGTTGTTAACAGTACACATCTATCCAGGAAACGTAACAGTAGGCCAACCTCAGCTTATGGCACATGCTGAGACAACAGCATCTCTACAAACCCTGGAACTGAGGCTCGTTACCTAGGGAATGTAAACATTTCTGGGGACAGAAAGGTCAAAAAGCCAGCAAAGGTGGAACAGAGTAATTAGCATTTCAAAGATTAGGCCTCAGAAGAAACTCTTGACAAACAACAGACCTCCAAAAGTGGTTTCATTTGGTTTTGTCTCCAGTCCCCAAACCCATACTCTCCACTTCTGCTGAAAAGCTGTGGGCATTCATTCTATTTCACAAAAACTTGCCAGGTAAAAAAACCAATTGTACTAGCTTTGGTGGGGTTACTTGGTAACCAGTACACATGATGGAGCCCTGCTTTCCTGAGGATGGCTGAACACCTACCTGCAGATGGGAAGCAGCGAATTAAATCCTCATTTTGCTTTACCTATTAAACTGTTTGTATCTCAACTCGCAAGCTGTCTCATCTTTACCCTTCCAATTCTCTCCCCATCCCACCGGGGAGGCTGAGCTGCCTGCCAGGGTTACCCCACAGCACCCGCGTACAGCCAAACAAATTGTTTACCATGCCTGCTTCTAATTCTATTGTTCTGGAGAGCGGATCCTGGAAGAATTTGGGGTGATGGGAGGGGGGAGGATCCATACAAGTTGGTTTTGCTTCTCATATAAGCTTTAAACATGCTTGAACTTTAAAGGTGCTTGGATTGTTTGCAGTGGATTTCAAAATCCAGGAGATTCTAAAGCTCTGACTGGGAAAAGAGAATTTCTTAGGCAAAAAATAGCACAGGCACAAGAAGTATGTGAAGGGAAGGGATTTCTTTGTAAGTGAAACCTGAAGACTATTTAACTACAGTATCACCATTATAAAGTATTTTTAAAGCGTGATTTAGCAACTTCCCAGGTAAAAAGCACACATAGCCATGAGACGTAAATACATTATGTTGTACAAAAGTAGTATAAGCTGTATATTGTTTTAACTACTGAATCACTATGTTTTCCAGCATTTACTCCAGCAAATTGTAAGAGTATATTTACTTACCAAATAATTTATAGTGGTACTCTCTTCCCCACGGCCCATATACTTGAAAAAACGATGATCTGCCACTACCAACATCTTGCATGTGTTTTTGGAGCTCTCTGGAACAGCTCTTTTCTTCCGATCGATGCTTGCTAATATGAACATATTAAATAAAATTAAACAAGCACTCAGACGCAGCAGTGGCAGATTTACTATTATCCTCATTTAAGACATGAACGTGAGTGTGGGTGGGGTTTTGGGGGGAGAATGGGGATGTTTAGTTTGTCGGGGTTTTTTTAATTCTTAGCTTTTGTCTTCATAAGAGTCCTCAAACTTGTTGTAAGGAAACGTATGTATAGTAGTGAAATTGAGTTATTCAACAGATTTACCTACACAGCTTTTATGGTCATCATCCCAGCCTTAACACCTCTCCTCCTCCTGTTCCTAGTCATTATCCCAACCTCTGCTGACACAGCCAAGGACAGAGAAAAAAGGGACCAAAAAACTCTCAAAACCCCATCATAGCTCAAGATGGATCCTTTGAATCACCACCGAGGCTAAACAGGTCCTGCTACACAGGGCAGAGAAGCACAGAGCTGTTTCCACGTTCGCCTTAGAAAACAGACCTACACTGCTAGCAGCTATCCCAGCAAACACTGCGCAAGCCTGATGAAACAGCTTCCTCTCCTTAGCCTGCGCTTCGGTAGGGCCAAACAACCTTTCAACAAGGCAGGAAGAAACATTCCCTCAGCGACAGTTTCTTCCTTTCATCAGTTGTTGGGGCTTTTCTGGATGGGGAACCAGCATGAGGAAGAGTGCTCCTTCCCCCTTCCCCTTCCTCCCCTCCCCCCATCAATGAATTTAAAGAGCTAATAGTTAAACTAGAAGCAGCAACACAGATTATTGCCCAGGTTCTGATCTTACTTGCTGACATAGCCAGAATTCCAGCGTCTGTTTCAAAGATGCTGCTCTCCCAAGGTACTCTCACCTTCATTTTGTTTCCTCTCTTCCAGTCCTTTTGGCAACAGCTCTTCTTCATTCAGCTTTAAATAACCACACACTTTGGGGGACTGCAGTCTTGAGAAATCTTTAATATCTTCAGATCTATAGACCAGCAGTCTTTCATCTTGCTCATTATCTACAAATCTCCACAGCGGCTGACAAGACAAAAACAGCAGAAATGCAATTAGTTAGGAACACTGTGAATGCAAAGCCTAAGTCTATGTAAGTAAAAAATTGTATGTATGTGCCCTCAATCCCCACAGCTTTATGTGTACACACACAAATGCATTGATAATTTCACCCACAGCAGTAAGTCTACTAATAAAATGACATCCTCAAGAAAGCCAACAGGATTCAACTCTTTTATGCTACTCAGGCACCCAAAAATCTAGATCATCTCAACAGAGCAGTGGCAGCCACCTGATAAGGCTGTAGAAGAGACAGGGGAGTTCTTCCCCTCCAGAATACGACCAAGCTGAGGAAGCACCTCAGGCTCCTCCACTCCCTCCGTAACACTATGGAGACTGGCACAGCCAAGGAGGAAGTGCTTAAACTGTGCTACAAACGCCCTCAGGAAAAGCACAGGAGCTGGCAGATAACCGAGAATACCTAAGTGCACAGCAGAACGTGGTCTTCACAGCAGAAGGCAGGCTCTTCAATGTTTGGTAGCTACCCAAGTGTCCTGGTTTGAGCTAAAACAGGACCAATTTTGTTCAGTAACTCTGCTTTCTAACTAGGCCTCTGCTAACTGCTGAAATTAACAGCATATTGTGCAGAAACTGTTGGCTCTCAGAGTGAAGAGACCCATGTTTACAGCTGGTTCCAAGGCACGGTGTGCAGAGAGGCTCTTGCTTATACTTATTGCTATGACAACTAAGGACAGCCAAATTTGTTATTTGCCCCGTTGGAGTGTCAGAAGCAGAAAAGTGTAGACGGGTCACACCTGTGGGGAGGAACAGATAGAAAAGGTGACCCAAAACAGACCAACAGGGTGTTCCATCCCATCTGCTTCATGCTCAGTATAAAAGCTGAGAGATCAAAAAGGGTCAGCCCCACTCCTTCAGTGGCTGGCGTCCGAGGAGGACTCTGTTCATCTGCCTTTGATCCCAATCCTGAATCCAGATCTGGAATCCAGTTCCTGTCCGTCAGTGAGCCCAGTCTGGGACTTCCCCAGTGCCTGCCGGTGACATGATTGTCATCCTGGGAGCCTGATAAGGTCTTGTATATATTTCATTATTTTCTTTTTATTAGTAGTGTTTCATTAAAGTACTTCAGTTCCTTCTAAACTCCTAAGTCTCTCTCTCCTTCATCTCTTTGAAGAGAGAGGTGGGAGAAAGCATCTGTCATTCGTTTTCATTGGCTGATCCATCCCAAACCACAACGCACCATGTCACTTATAAGCATGAAAGTTTATCCAAAACCAAAAGAAAACAAGCAAACCATGAAAGCCATAAGGCACTGATTCCCATAGCACACTGACCACCTTTTTTCTTTACCCACACGTCCCTTTTATTATCTGTAGATAATGGCTACAGCAACATCACCAAATACAACACGGACAGAGTCTGCTCTGTCTTGGGCAAGGCCAAGTAGCATAGACTGCCCACATCCACAACGCAGAGCACTTGGGTCCGGGTCTCCTCTGGCCCTTAGGCAGCGTCCTTTCAACTTCAGACAACTATGACTTAGCATACTGCGCTTTTGGTTCACAAAAAAAGGTCCTGAAACAGGAAGGCTGCGCTGGCCCAGCAGCCACACATCTGCAACGCAGAACTGAGGGCACCCTAGAGCAAGGTGTGAAGGCACCAGGGGTTTATAAAAAGGTCCCGAATGGTGCAGGAAGACCATGAAAGCAAATGGCAGAGCAGCTTTGTCCATGCTGCTTTTGGGAACGGTGTCTGGCACACCTCATCTCTAACAGCGCACGGGCACTGCCTCCTGCGGGGCGCGTCAGGGACCACAGCAGAGCCACGAGCGCTAACAGCCAGGCAGCGTGAGCCACCGCCTGCCTTTCTTCAGCTGTACAGACACAGCCAGGGAGGAGCACGGGGGTTGGCTTGGCAAAAAACCAAGACACACTTACATTGCTCTGCACAACGAACACAAAAAATGCTTTAAATCACAATCAAACAGCTATTATATGCTTTTAATGCAAAACACCAGTACAGTGGTTTGGGTATTCTAATCACCTTTTCATACTTTAACACGATTGGATTTCCCAGGTTTACCCATAAATCTGCATATCCTTGGGTCTGGAGACAATTACAATATCCATATAACACTCAGTCATAATTACTATTATTCAGCCATTCCAATACAGTTTGTGCCTGGCAATATACTGCACTCTACTCATTAGGATAGTCTCAAATTATATATTTGTTGAATATTTTTTAAAACAATGGTTTAAAATAACACAAGCAATGAAGACGGTGAAAAACAGAAACAAGGGAGCAGAGAAAAATAGCAGATTTTCAAATTCTAAGAATGGGAAAAATTCCAAGATGTAACAAAGCCAAAATTTTAGAAAGTTCAACAGACCTCAACTCTGCTCAGAAGGCTGCACAGTTTGTTATTCTAGTAATTAGTGGTAATCGTGTCCTCTAGTGTTATCCATTTCTGTTTCTAAAACCCCTTCCTGTTTAAAACATACCTTCTCCCTGATGTATCTAAAACATGCAAATAGTAGAGGATGTCAGTCACTAATAAAACTCACCACTTGCGAAAGTCAAATTGGTTTCACATTTCTCTCCCTCCTCCCTGCTCACCCCAAAACAAACACCACCACCAAGTCTATTTTGAGCTACAGAGGTGTCGGTGTGACTAACTAGAAAGAGAAACACCCACAGGGAAGAAAAAAAAAAAAAAAAAAGAGATGATTGTTTGAATATTGCTTTCCACAGTAAAGCATACCTCTATATTGTATTCTTCTCCATCAGTATTGATTCTTACTGTAAAGTCTTCATCACCAATATGTGCCACAACCTTGGAATTATGCTCTCCTTTAACAAAAGCAAGGAAAAAAATCAATTAATTCGGCTCTATCTGCATGCACTCCTGCACAGACTCTGGTGGGTTTTTTAATTGACTTTAAACTTCAAATCAAATTACCTTCCTCAGTCTCTGAAGAACACTACTGTCCAGTTTACAGAAAAAAAAAAGAAAGAAAAAAAAAATGAACCAGCACTCCCCCCCCTTAACTTCCCAATGGTCAGTCATCAAGACTTAGATTTAATTGATAATATTGCAGAAGGTGTTGAGATGGCTGTGGGGAGTAGTAATGGGACACAGAATATTTCTGCCAACAAAAGCAGCTTGCATCTTTACCACTATCAAAGAGCAGTTTCATGGTGTCAGCCTGCATTCCAGTGGAAAAGATTTTCACCACATTAAAAAGGCAACAAAAAAATCAAAACAACTTAGCAGAAGCGTTAGTGCTGGACTTCAGTGGAGCAAGACACCCTTTCTTTACAGAAAAGTAGTCTGCAAAGAACCATGTTCAAGACTCTTAAATCTGGGCAACACTGTATTATCAGTACCTGGACTTTGTGTCCTGGGACAAGGAACACTTAAGTCCTACATTCCAGTTGTAATTAAAGCCACCATCATCATTTTCAAAAAAATCACAAGCTGCTGCTTGAGTAAATTATACCTTTGTATTCTGCCAAACCAAACAGAAGAATCCTAATCTCAGAACCTTGGTGCAATAGCTCAAAAAAAAACCCAAAAACCCCACAAAACCAAAACCCGAAAACGCAAGGGACATGAGAATTGAGTTTAGTTGTTCATCCTAATCACATCTGATGAAAATGAGGGTAATATACCATTTACTTTGGTCAAGAGACTTAGGCAAAGTTGTGCTTTCTCAGCACTGAAACAGTCTAGTCCATACTAACCAACAACATGTCCAGTGAAAAAGTCTTTCCATTGAACACGATACTCCTTTTCCTTGCCTTCACCATCCACAATCAATGCTTGAAATTTTTCTGAAAAGTGTTCAGCAGTTGCAGTTAAGTATAATTTAAAGTGCCTGTAAAAGAATTTACTTACATTTATTTTTAAGCAAAGTATACACCCAGACACATTCAGTCTCCATTGTACTCAGGGACCCAAAGAAGTTCAAAAGCATTAACTCTGATAAGCAGGCTACAAAAACATATACTGTGTAATTCATAACTGTAAATATTTTTAAAGTGTCAAAGATGCTTAATTTAAAAAACAAACACAAACAAAACCAAAAATACCTCCCATACACACTCTATCCCCCAAACAGTCTCTCTTTACTCATGATGCACCTTCTCCATATGCAGTCACGCAAAACCAGTTACCAGTAACTATTGAAAGAAAATCTAATTTGTTCATCTATTCAAAGTTAAATTATCTTAAAGTTCTTATTTTCTGAAGTAATACAGTCAGAAGAGTATAAACAGAAATGTGAACTCTGTAGATTTTTATGACAGTATCACAAAAACTAAAGGCTATCCCAAGAAGTAAGCAGAGAACCTTCTCTGGAAGGAGCCACATGGGCTCTTGGTTTATGTGGGCTTTGGGTCAAAGATTCCTGGTATGCCCCTCTGCAATTATTCTGTAATTATCATTGGCAGTATTGCAACCTCACCATAAAGTCAGGGTGCGTGAGGCCATGCAAGACAGGGACAGCCAGACATTTGATCCCATTAGCCTTTTATACTTGTTACCCGTATCCAAATGTTTAGAGATTTAAAAGTATTCACAACAACATGCGTGACGGTTGTAGATAACAGAGGGGGAAGGCACATGAGACCACAGCAGGCAAAGATGTCAGATGAACAAAATCAACCTACACTTGTTAATACAAAGCATTATTCTCATCTTGCTCCCTCCTTTCAGATTCACAATTCCAGCACTTGGATACCTGCCAGGCACTTTTCTAACACTCAGAACAGCATTCCTACAACCTTTGTGCTTGCTCTTATCTACCTCTCCTTCCCCTTTCACCTGCGCTTCTATTTCTCATGTTGTAAAAAAATAAATCAAAAAATAAAAAGTGTTTTACTAAATGGGAAATTTACACTCAGTAGGAAGAAGATTAAACCTCCATGAAAAAAAAACCAAACCAAAAACCCTTTTGGGCAACAGACCACACGCACTCCCCAAACTGAAGGCAGAGATTTTCAAGAACCAGAGGACAGTCCAGAAGTTGTTGCCCACACTATGTTGCCAAGATGAGGCAGAAGTGGGATCCAACCCAATAGTGGAAGTAATCTACATGAAACTAAAGCTAAGAACAAAGCAAAAGAAATCTCAAAATCACTGCCACTTCAGTAAACAGAGGAATACAGTGCAACACAACTTATTTTTCTGTTGCCTCTGAGCCTCTCTTAAGTCATATAATCATGCAGATCACTAAGAAGAACGGGCCAGTCATGACGGAAGACAAGATAACTACATTTCTGGGTTCGGAACTGCATATTATTCATCACAAACTGAAATCATCAGCAACTATTTCATTGCTGATGATTTAATTACCTTTGCAAGGCCGAAAAGCTTAAGAGCCTCTCCACATGTGTCTCAGGCTGGAGGTCCCTCTTCTTCAGCGAGTGTTGCTGGATGCTAGACTGAGAAAGGATATCGTAGTCCGAAAGCATAGACTCAACTGTATCTGGAAGAACAACAAGGAAAGTTTTAGTTTCAGGAGGCTCTCTTTCACAAACGCACATACAAAACAGCAAAGCAGAGCTTCCCATTTCAACAGCAAGAACAGTTTGCTGTAATTTTAGGATAACCGTTGGACATTTCTGTAAAGGTGCATTTTGTGCAGGCAAGCAGAAATTGCACGAGACAAGACATGATCCAAGAGAGGCAAACAAAGACTTTAGCTCAGCTCTTATAGCAATTTTAGAGCAACCAAGCCATCATTTTTACTGCCACAGCTGTGGAGAGCCAGTGCCCTCCCCGGCTGCTGTCTGGAAACACATGAAAAATGGGAAAAATGGGGGAGAATATCCACACCTCTCTGGAGTGAATCACTCTCCTCCTCACCATAAGAGTCTGAGGAAGAAAATAATTTAACCTTGGAAACTTCTACCAAATTCACCATAGATCAGGACTGCATTTATTACCTTTCTGTCTGACAGTATCCAGAAAACACATGAGCCCGCATAGCTCAATCAATCAGAAATAACTAATGAGGCGCCTCATATGAGGCACCTCCAGGTAACCCAGTTTCTCAGTACCTTATCATCACACAAAACACCTTTGATTTCCCTACTCAGAACACGCAAACTTGTTCAGAGGAGGCAGAGCAAGGGCCTGGACCCCTACGGGGAGCGGCACACAAATGACAAATTCAGGTCAATATTCTGCAGATGCTTCCATCGTTAACAAGTGCACAAGACAGCTGCCAAGGGAGTTTGACTCTCACTGATAAAGCCTCCTGCTGCTTTCTAAGGCATCCCTTCACCAGGAGCAGCGACCCCCACGCTCCTCCTCTCCGGAGCACCCACCACCCAGCAAGACACCTGACAACCACCTTCGCTTCCACCAGTGCCGATTGATTCATTTGCTATTTACAGCCTTAAATACAGGCCCTTATTCCCACATCACCACCTTCCTTCTCTGACAGTGGTGTTCACTCTTTTCACTGCACCAAACGAGGAGTCAGCTGTGTTTTAGAGGAAGTAGAAGTGCTCAGCCAGTCATTTTTTGGGTTTTTCCCCCTGCATTTCTGGTTGTGCTTCTAAACCGGGCATGACAGCCACCAAAGTGGATTTTCGTTAATGAAGATGGCCTTCCACTTCTTCAGAGCCCCTGATCACTAGCTTACACCACCCAGTGATGTAACCTCATGCATTTTATTGGACTTCTTGGATTTTATGAGCAGCATCCCTAGGAAGCTGAGTTTTACTGGGTCTTGTGCAACAAGCGAGGATTGCCAACTTGAAAGCTGGATTGGTATAGCTCCTGAAATAATTATTTGTTTTTATTTTTAAACCTGCCACTCAGTACCATCTTTTATCCCCAAATACATGCCTCTAAAGCCCAATAAAGCCAAAGTATGCCAAACAGGCACACTGTTTGGGCCAAAGCAAGCACCTTGCTTCTTCTTTTGCGAGGGGTGGGTGAGGAGAATTAACCACCCATGTATGTGCACACACGTGCTTGCATAGACTGCAAGTGAGGGAGCTGCAGAAACAAAGATGACCCTCACAGCCCTCTTGGCCCCGCACCAGACCTACCAGCAACCTGATGGTCTGGTGACATGGCTGCCTTCTCCTGCAGCAGAAGACACCAAGCAGCGGCTCCCAGGCTTCTCCCACCCGGCTGCCCCTCCCCTGTTGTTGAGCAACACAGGAAGGGCAGTGCAGTTGCAATTTCCTGATTTCTGTTTACAACCCACAGGTTGAGAGCACCTGCAATCGATTATCACCCATTTCGGGTTATATGCAAAGGTAAGTTTCCACCACCACCTTCATGTTGTGGGTTTTTTTCCCCCCTTACGTGCCCAGTTGCTGCATGTCAGGCAGTGCCTTCATCGTTAGCTTGCCACGTGCTGCAGAGCGGGTTCAACAGAGCCACGCAGTGGGCAAAATACCTAAAAACCCCCCAAATACCCCTATTCTTTAAAAAGCCCATAATTCCCTGCGTATGGTTGGGCATCTGCCCTCATTCAGAACCACCTGGGAAGTGGGTAGGGACAGTCAGAGAAAAATCAATTCTGAATAAAAAATCCAAACTTCATTAAACTGTCTGGTCCTAAATTATTTTAATTAAACCTGAGATTCTTTCAACACACTCGCTAGAGCAGACCCCTCAATTAAAGTCAATGTTGTTATACAGGATATCAAATGTTGGTTCGTGACAGAGCCAGTGTGTGGTATGTGGGCCATGAATCAAGAGAGGTGTGGTAGCACTCCTGGGCTGCTCAGGGACTCACCAAGCACAAGGTCTGCCCAAGAGGCGCAACCCCAGCTACAAAACACTACTCCTTCTGCCCCCTTCCACCTGCTCAACAAATACTGCCCAGACCCAGGGGAAGGTCCTACCAAAGACCAAGATGCAGCTGCCACAACGACCAGACAGAATGTCTCAGTTTCACGGCAAGACAAGTCTGCTAAAGAAATTAGGTTATTTTATTTGGTAGGCAAGGAGAACGTCAGAAGTCCTGCTCCACCTCAGCACACACAAACACCGTTCTGGAAATGCCTCACAGAGACATGGAAAAGGTAGCAAGAACAAGACCTACAGAGCTGATGAAGATGAGTAAGATGATTCTGTTAAAGCAACAAATGAAACACAGGACACTCCTAGTTCCTGTAACCCTGAAACAAGAATGCACTTGTTCGTATTTCCTCTTACCCTTCCTAAATTTGTTTGCTTTTGATTTTACTTGCAACATAAGTAAAGACTTAAGACACGCTGCTGCTGCTAGACATAAATCTGTGAACTAATTCAGATATCAGACAGATGTGGAAAAAATATACTGGCAACACACTCAAACCAAAATTTTTATGTAAAATTTTCATACTGTGAAAATGAATCTATGGTCATGGCTTACTGAAAATAAAAGATGAAGTGTCATTATTTAAAACAAAATACAGAACTGTACAGAGTCCAACTGCACAGCAGTCTGTGGATGGGAGCCACAACAAGGATATACTTGACTACTTTTTATTCAAGTTTAATAATCTTTCTGGCACTCCTTCCTCATTATCTTCACTATGGTCCAACAGCCATTTCCCATGGGCTTCAAGAGCACCGAGCTGACTCAGGTCTTCCCAAACCACTTTCCTGCGGTTCCCTCCCTTCTAGCCTCTCCTAGATTTCTGCATTCCTCTCTTTTTGGAGAAGGAAACCTTAATTTCATCCTGATACCCCAAATACTTATTTATTTACAACTGCCAGCCTTCACCTCATTGCACCTTCTTCCCTGGAGGAGGGGGACACAACCTTGCCAGAACATAACACATCTCCGGTTTCTAAGAGAAACAGAGAAGGAACATCAGTGACAAAGATGATAACCCCAAAGTCCTCAAGAAGAATTCCACAGCAGTGACTTTACCTCTGCCCTCAGCTTTGAACTCACCAACAGTTTGTTCCTTTTCTCCCACCTCATTTCAAGGCTAAAAGCCTACTGCCACTAGACTTTGCAACTCAAAAGATACTTTCCTGTGTCTTGTAAGTAAATTACAGGTTAGTATGCCTTGCAGCAGGCTATTCCAGCAGCAAAGAGCTCAAGAACATGCTGGGCAACAGCTTAGCTCATTCCGTTGGAGCCCACTGCGTATTTTTTAAAAGAGGAGGTTTCTCTTCAAGTGCTCAGCTACCAATTCAAATACCAATGGCATCCTTCTCCAACCAGCTCAGCTTTCATAAGCAGAACAATAAATTCCCATGATGTCATGCTCAGTCTGTTGCCCGGAAAGCAACAAGTAAATGTGGTAAGTCAGCCATTTCATAAGAACTCTTTTGAACTGCAGTATTTATAGAAAGGTTAAGCTTATCTAGAAGCATCAGCTTTTAAACCAGATGATAAAATTAATATTTTAAAAAATTCTATCAATTATCCAATAATAGAAAATGTCTCTACTTAAAACACAAGATCCAACAATATTTAAAAATACTACTTTCAGGATTTAAAAATGACCACACGAGCATCAGAGGGGTTTGCAGGAACGATTGCAGTTATTTCTCCAACCATCCCAAAGGGAATAAAAGCAGAAATAAGCCTGCTGTCAAAGGCACTGAGATGGAATGACAAGCTGACAGAGAGCAGCTCTAGGACAAGCACAGCAAACACGCCTGGGGAGGAGTTTGCTGTGTAACTGTTAAATCATTGGGACCTCCAAGCCTGAAAAAAGGGGTCCAGCCTGTATTTTGTGCGGCACTCATTGACTACAATCCAGGTACTAATTTTGAGCTGATTTCCAATGGATACCAAATTCCTAACAAAAGCTTGTGAACAGCTAACTAATAACAATTTTTCTGATTCAGCTGGTGAGTGACTGAATGGTTGAAGGGCTCTATATTCTTTATTGCTACTATTTACTTCTTTATTCTTCAAATGATGCCCTCTTCATACATAAAAATATTTGAAGTAACCAAAGACAGTCACTTCAGATATAATTCACAGCCTCAGTCAGAATTTGGACCAGGAAACACATTCTGGAGTCTTTCCAACCTTAACGATACGAGATAAAGCAAGTCTCCATCACCCTACATAAAACAGTTGCCCTCATGCTTGTAGTAACAGCCAGTTACTGAGTGCAATATAGGGGGATTGTTTGTCTGGAGCACCATTCCAGGGAGTGCTAATGGAGAAGGCCATACCTCAATGTATTCATATCCCAACTGGGCACACAAACGATCTTCACCAGGCAGGAGGTGATGCAGTCACGCCTAAATGTTTATGGGTACCTTCTCTTAACAGTTTACACTGCTTTTAGTAGGTTGTTGATGAAGAGAACGCATCGAGAAGATCCATCTGTGGGAAAGCTGTTCCATAACAGCTCGTTACACGTGCTGTTACATCTTTCTCCAGTACATCTGGTACAGAGCCATTGCCAAAGACAGAAAACAAAGTGAATTGAAACACTTACCCCCTGCGAAAACAGCCCATGCTTTTAACAGTTTAGATAAATCATGTTAACTTGTTTCCACCAAAGAGTGGCTGCTGTTTTGCTCATCAAGCATAGGTGAACAGAAATTGCATCAGAACCAGGTTCAAAGCGAGAACCAAACGTATGTCAGACCGCTTATAAACCGTAACAGGACAAAGGTTTACACTCTGTTTAAACATATTTCTTGACAAATCTGTTAGTAAGAATGGCTGGCGACATCAGCACGGCTGAATGTTTTAAAAGGCATGTTTTTGACTCAAACCCAGCAGCACCAAACTTGCTGAACCACATGAGAAAACAAGGTGACCGAATTCAGTTAGTCACCAGCCCAGTGCAGACGAAGCCTTGGGGTACAGTTACGCAGACCTCGCAGTGGGAGGCAAGGCAGGCTGACGATTTACCACCTACCAGCTGCTCCATACTACAGTTTTCCTGCAGTTACGCAGGGTAAACTACTCTGTACTTATCACACATTGAGAAGCGCCCAGGGATAGACACCGTGAAAACTTAATAATCTACAAAACACCCTGAGCTCATCTCAGGAAAAACTTGTTCATATAGCTGCACCCCTATACTACTCCAAAGTGGGTTTTTTCCCCTACAGTAAAATAGACATCTGCAAATATTTCTTTAAGGGTGGAAATTCTGTTCAGCAGAAGCTGTACGGATAATTAAACTGCTATTTCTGCTGGTTTTGAATACAGCGGAATACACCCAATGGCTCCTATATACTACCTCACACACTTCCAACCTTGTAAACTTTCTCCTCCACTAAACACGTCTTAAATAGGGACCAGTGAAGAACAAAAGTTATTCTGTTTGATCTACTTGATTTAGTAACTCAGTCTGTCCTATTAGTGGGGGGAAAAAAAAGCAGCAATATCCTGCTCAAATATTGACATTATAAAAAAAGTAAGGAAGCTCACTGAATTAACATCCTAATACTCAAAGTGAAACAAGGGGAATACAGCCGTCTCATCTTAAACCAGAACATCATCATATGACTCGACGCTCAAGAAAAAAACCCCAAAATCACATGCTTTTATATATCCTGCAGACAAGAAGAGCCAAGTCACAGGATGTAGTCTTCTCTGGAAAAAGATCGTTTGTCTGGCTCTCCAAAAACTGTCAGCCTCACTACTTAGATGTGCTTAGATACCACACCACAAAACCCTGCTCTGTCACAACATAAGTTTGAGTGGAGCTGATTCTAGGTAGAGACTAATTACTGTCTGGGCTACACTTGTGAGACCAAAGCCTTCTCCCTGTCTGAATGCATCTCTTCTCCTTGTGGATATGACTGTGGACTCACTGAGATACAATCTTCCAAAATTCAAGCTACGTCACAGGTACTGAGGGTACAGGTACTGTACAGTACACAGGTACTAAAATTTACAATTTCAGTAACAATCTGAGATGGTGAGAAAGGAAACCAGGGAATACAACAGATACCATGTTCTTGTTCAACAACTCCATAATTACGGATCAGCATTGAGTGGGTGGCAGCTATAGGTGCCTCCCTGGCTAACAGAGCCCCGTTCCCACCCCCCAGTCCATGTACCTGCACAGGTTAAAAATGCAAGTATCAAGGAGTTTAAAAAAAAAAAAAGTACAAATAACACATATTAAGGGGCAGCACAGGAAGACAAGGATGGATATTATGAAAAGATGGAGGGCAAAAGTGTCATAAATAGGCTAAAAAGCATATAAGCTGCAGGCTGGCAAGCAGTACAGTCACATACATCTACAAGAATAAAAGACATCAGGAAGACCATCAGAACCATTGAGAGGGCTGGAGGATAGCCCCAAAACAAGCAAGTTTGAGTGTGGCACACGAAATCCGTAGAACAGGACAGCAAGATGTACTGCTCTTCGTCAGAGAAACCTGGCTCTTGGTTAACCTTTTATTACACACAGCAAAGGAATTCCCTTGATCAGCCTGGGAAATAAGCAAACTGACTCCTGTAGTTTATAAAAAAGCTGGGGGTGGGATGGGGGGGAATCAACTTGTTTATAACAGAAGTTTATATTTAACTTCTATCTCAAAGCTAAATCTCTACTCACTGCTAAAGACGTAATTAAATCCTGGTGCAACGTTAGAGCGCAATCAGGAGAACCCTGCACTGAAGAGCCGGCTGGCTGCGCTTCCTTCCTGGGCTCTTCAGCCACAGAGCAGAAAGCCGCGCCGGGGCTTCGGCATACACACAAAGAAATTCCAGAGCAGCAGAAGTGTGAAACTGAGATGAGTCACTGCTGCTATCAGCAATGAACAGCAGCAGTGAAGTTCTCAGTTCTTATGGTGAGGGAGGAGGAAAATAAAAATGCCCCAAATCTTAAATGCAAACAAGAATTTTACTTTTTGGCTGCTTAGAGGTCAGAGCAAATTGGCACTACTGAAAACCAAACTCACACTGAACAACTGATTATGTTCTTAAGAATTAGGATGATAATTCTTAATAATTAGAATTTAATCTAATGTTGACATCCTTCACTTTGTTGACCTTGAGTACTTCTCTCGCTTTTATCACATTTTCTTTTTTTTTTTTCAGTTGGAAATGGAAACATTGACTGATTCACACGAACAAAAGAAAACAAACCTGAGAAAAACCTTGATATTAAGCACCTCCACAGAATAGACTGCCAATCCACAACACAGAAATCACATTGATAATTTGCATTCAATAAGGCCACATCTACATGAAGCACTTGCTGCTTATATACAGACAAAGCACACAGAAGACTGTATCTTGATCACTTAGCTTGTAAAACCACCTACGGAAACACTGTATTTAGAAATTCCTGCAATGACTTTGAAATAATCCCACAGATTCCAGGCAGGTATCGCACACTGCAACATACTGCTATTAGGCTGTGTGTTCTTGGACTCTCCTCCACGTGGTGCACAGTGAGACACACACCCAGCCTTCAGTTTGAGGAATCAAACTGCAAAACCAGCTCAATCCAAAATAGTCATCTTGTTTCAAGGGATATTAAAATGGGATAAGAAACAGTAACAAAACTGTCAGACTGCAGTAGGTAAATTACTCATTTGGCCCTTTTCTAGGTCTTGCCTTAGTCTCCAACAGATGCTTTAGCCCAGAACGACAAAATTGAATCTTGCATAAGGATTTTGTTGCTAATTATCTCATTTCATGCTCTTGACACTGAGCTAAACCTCCCACCCCTTAACTCCTCGGCAGCCGGTTATGCTCCTGGCCTTACAGACTTCCTGCGCGTTGTCACACCGAGCGTGAAGTAGAATTCAAAACTGACCGTGAATTATTTTATGCTGCCCTCTCTACCACTCTAGCAGCTCCTCCAGTTTATTCACCACCAACACTATAATTTGGGCTTTTTTCCACTCAACAACCTGTAAATTCTAATCTTTTGATGCACATTACGTAGGTTTGTACCGAACCATTTATACTGGGTCATTTCTTTAACTCACGCAAGTTCATTTTGAGTTCTGCGTGGTATTTGAGCAGTGTGGAGGAAAAACAATTCAAGCCCAGGACACCTGCCTGAGACTTTATTAGTGCAATATAGCAGGCAGAAAAACACCACCAGTGAGCGATTCAGAGAATACTATCTGCCCAGGAGAGGAACAGCTATCTTACTTCTTTTAGTTCCCTACCTAGCTTGTGATAAAAAGATCTCATCCAAAACAAGTAACAGTAGAGTAAGACACATTTTACACATAAGAGTATATTCTGGGCAATCCTGGATACGTGCTGCTTAGTGGCAGCACACTACTAACACCACTGTGTTGTAAAGCAGATTCAAGCAGCTCTTTAGATATACTCAGTGATATAGCACTGAAGCCGGGTATTCTTTTCAACTACATTAAGCTCTCTTATCATTCAGATATGTCTGAGCTCCAAGAAAAACAGCATTAATATTTAATAGCTATAAAAGGTTATCTTCAGAGATAAACAACAATGGAGAGATAAATTTTAAAAGACTTGACAGGAATTTTTCAGAGGCAAAACTATAACGACAGTGATTGTATTGACTAGTGAAGTCACACTTCTCCCAGAAATTAATCCCTGCTGTCAATGTTATTAAAAAGAGCATCACTTCCAGGTCACCTCAAGGCAACAAACTGAGGCGGATACCATCCTACCTTCATCCCCCGCCTTGAGCACAACTCCAACCACCTCTCAGCACACAGGGCAGGTACTGGGACAGTCACGCTGTGCGCTAGTCCAGGGAGGGACTCCACAAACAGAAAACACCCAAACGCAGACACCCTACCCCTTACCGAAAAAAAAAAAAGCGATTAGCTTCCAAGCAGCTTAGCTCCATGAACGTGCTCACAGGAACGGGGAAGGGATCAGAAAGCTAAGGCCAGGATTGTGGCAGTCCCAGTTTAGATCAGTTTAGACTGCTGGAGCACCACACCCTAAGATTACTTCAGCTGAAAAATGCTGGGAAATGGCCCACGTATTTATATGTACTTATTCTATATTTTTTTTGGTCAAATTCTATTTTTCACTGTATAATATTTTTATTTTCCTTCATGAAAAACTGAAGTTTTAGAGAAACAAGCAAGAAAGTTCTTATTAGCAATCACGAGTTGGTAATCCTTGAAACTTCCTTAAAGATACTGCTTGCCAGAAATGTGATTTCAGTTCACAAAACTCAAGCTCTGTGGTTAAAGAGAGCTCTCAAAATAGCAAAGTTGAAGTTATTAGAAGGAAAGGAAGGTATTTCAGAAAACCAAGCTGTGTGTAAGATGAGGACAACAGAACTCCAGCAAAAGATGAACATAAAAAACCACAGTAAAGTAGGCAAAGGTATTTGAAGAGCAGCTTGTAAAAGGCATAAAGCTAATACCCGAAATAGCTTTTATTATATCAAAAGAAACCACCCAGCTAAATAATCAAAGGGGCTTGTAAAATAAGTAAACTGCAAAGACGACCCCAAGAACGGATGCTAAAGGCTAGTACCAAAAATTAAGAGAATAACTGACCTTAGTATTCACTGCAGAGGAGACCAAAAAGATCCCCAAAAGCTTGTCTTGATAGCATGAATCTAAAGACCTGCCTCCCAGGCTCAAGAAAAGGGGCTTTAGAATAAGCCAATAAAATGAGCAAGAAGCCAACAGGATATGAGTGTATTAACCAAAGAGTTATAATGCACTGAAAAAATTAAACTGGTCAACTACTAATAGTGATATGCAATACTGTGCTACTGGTCTTGCTGCAGGGAGCCTGAAAGGTGGTAAGTGCAGGACCAGTTTCCACTCCAGGTATCATGTAGGGGCCTAATCAACAAATACACTCAATGTCCCTACCTGACAAACAGGTAATGGTAATAATAATAATAACAAAGCGTGAATTACTAGACCTGAGGCTAAATAAGATACTAGGGATGTAGTGCCTCATATATATTAGCATCCTGAAAGAATGAAGTGTGTGGATAAATGGAGAACATCTGGATTTTTCAAGCTCCCTCACAGAGTGCTTTTATTCAGTTTACTGAATGACAGAACAAAATGTCTGATGAAATTCAGCATGTGAATGTGTGAAATAACACATGAGGAAAAGAAATTCTCACTATATGTATGCAGCAAAGTATTTCAGCATAGTTATGACCGCTCAAAAAAAAAAAAATAAAAATAAGGAAACAGATCTTGGGGTGACTACTAAACAACAAAAAAGGTGAAAAACCTCACTCAGAAAGAAAACAAAACCAAAAGCATTCATCACTAAAAACCATGGTACCTTTGTATCACAAATGCTGCCTTGCAGTCCTGGTCATGCTCCTCAAATCAAAATCCAATGCAAACAGAAAGCATTTAGACAAAAGTAACAAAGACCGATAAAGTAATGATTTTTTTTTCCCCATACTAAGAATTATTATATAGCCTAAGATTTTCCCACTAAAAAAAAAAAAAATATTACAACGGAGACCTTACATAGAATCTGTAAGTCACTAAAGGTGTGAAGAAAATGAATAATTCTTCCATATTGACCATTACTGACAACAGAAATAGTCAAAGCTTAGAAACACGAGAAAAGAGTTTTTCCTTCATGCGGTATTTCATGAAATTGAAGAGCTCATAGGCACGGTGGTACAGAGACCAAGAAGACAAGAGCTGTCAGATAAAGATGACACAAATTCATAGCAGATAGGTCCTTTGGAAGGCATAAAAATCTGACAGCCCAAGATGCAACCTCTGTTTGAGGAGCTCCCTGACCTGCCCGATGTTGGAAGGACATGCTGTGTTTGTTCTGTTTCTGTTACGCTTCCTGGAACATCTACCACTGAGCCATACCCTTCCCAGCTTCCTGCAGTCACCAGCTGCTGAGGTCTGCACAGAACCACAAGTCCACCTCAGGTGAGGCAGAGGGGGACAGTGGCGCAACCTGGACACCTGTCGGGAAATCTGCCAAGACATCTAAGCCAAGAAAAGGGGACTTGAAGCAGTCACCACTGGCCACACCAACTGGAAGGAGGACATCTGGCTGGCCAAGAGATGGTTACTGCCTCTCACAAGAGCTCATCTGCCCTTCCAGCGATAAGCCTTTGCTTATCGAACAGAAGTTTGCAACTTCCTCACTCTGAAGTAAGAGTTCAGATGCAGAACTATGTTTATGGAAGTTAAATAAAGCAACGGTTCTCCTCCACGTTAAGCTTTCTAGAAGTCACATTCAGCTCCAATAGCTTCGGGCTCTCTCCGCAACGGTGACTCTCCAACCAGAGCTATGAAGGGAAGCCATTTTTACGACCATCCTGCCCCAACATAACGCAGACTCCTGTGAGGGAAAACTCCTCAGCAGACCTTGAGCATGAAGACAAAGCTGTCTGGCCACCCCTCTGCAGGCAGCGACAGCCCCCCCCAAACACACAGCCCACCGGTGATGCCTTCAGCCGAAGGGGGGGACACCACCGCCAGGGGACGGCGCCCACACGGTCCGCAGGGCGCCCCGGGCGCTGCCCGGCGCAGGCCCACCCGCAGGCAGCCACGGGCGCAGGCCGCGGCCTCGCCCACCGCCACCGGCCGCCACCCAGGCGGGGCCCGGCCAGGCCGCGGGGGCCCCAGCTCCTTCCCGCGCCCCGCTCCCCATTGCCCACCCGCTCCC